>DWNR01004635.1:0-10719 GCA_018250455.1 Polygonus leo
GGGGGGGGCGGGCGGGGGGGGGGGTTGCCCCCTCTCCGCCGGCCGTTGCCCGGAGCCGCCGCCGCTCTCCAGTATTATCTAGTCCCGCCGCGAGCCGCCGCGCCCCGAAGCGCCGAGCCCAGTCGCCGAGCGGCGCGCCCGCGTTGTACAAATATTTATTGGCGAGCGGAGAGCTTCGGACCGCGCGGGGGTGGACTTCAGTGATCGCTGTGCCTGGTCCGAGTGTGTGGTGTGGCGGCGCGGGGCCGGGGACGAGTGCCCCGCGCTCGCTGAGTGATCGTCTACGAGTACCTTGTAAATATAGTCGTATAGTGTGAATGTACGTGAACGTGTCGCCGAACGCAAAAAGTCTCAAATTTTCTTGAGACCGAAACGTGTCATAAGAAAACGCTAACATTAGTATTTTGGATTCCACAAAATCCAGAGAAGATTAAGAAATGAGATAAAAGAAACATACATTAAGATGTAGATAATTTACCATTTATTTATTAACTGAATTTGTATTTATTTGTAAATAAAACGACAACATTATATTATATATCGAATGTTTACTATTTAATGCCTCTTTTTTCTGCCTTTTAACTGCTAAGCGAAATGTTTGAAGCATTTTAACACACACATGCATTATTATGTAAAATTGTTCTGAAATTATCAAAAATTAAATGAAAAATCATAAGATAAAATAGAACTCAGTCTTCTTACACCAGAGCATGAGAATTAAACTGAAATTTCATTTAAGTAACAGACTCTCTAAGATCCTATCAGTTTTATGCGTAATTCAAATAACTGATAGTTAATTCAGTACCGATTATGACTATTGTTCATGTGTTTGTACTGATTAATACGGAAACTTACTACATCTGAAACAATAGGATATTAGGCATGATATATTGCTACTAAAACTTCCTCTTAACATTGCACTATATTAAGAAGAACATTACCCAATTGTTTTCGATAAAAGTCAAAAACTTTTATAAAGAAGATCGTAAAGTGTGATATAGAATACATAACTGGATTTAAAAAAGCTAAATCTATACACTATTCATTCAATAAATAGCCATTATCATATGTAACCATGTATGTCATTTATATATTCATATACCTACTCAGAAAATATATTATAATTTTTTTTTGTAATCATGAAATACGAATCAGTTCAGTTCAAATTTTAAACTACGTAACTTTCTATCTAGTTTAAAATTTGTATACTTCAAACAATACTTTTAGGCCTAGTAAATTGCAAAAAAGTATAATTTGTAAATAATGAGTAAAACTTTGTAATAATGTTTTAATTACATTGAGGTTTCTGCAATTTGGAAATAATTGACTCATCGCATATTATAGTTATATATTGGTTACATGGAATTATTTTAAACATACAAGAGGCTAGAAGGAACTGATACCTGCTAATAGACAAGACAAAGTAAGCGGTTACTTAGATTTTTTTATTCACTCATAATAATTATTCTGCATTACTTCAATACATTTGTTGCTTATTTATTTTCATTGCCTTCATATAATAATGAAGGCTAAAGATTTTGAAGCAATTTCACTTTTAATTTGTATGGGCATACATTAAGATTTTATTTAATTCAAGTATCTACTAATAGATGGTATAAATAAAAATAGAAGAAAACAATTAGCATTCCAAGCTCAAACTATAAACGCTTCCTCGCCATAATGCGTTCTTACATAAATATTGACGAGCGGAAGTCGCAATGGAGTCACGTTCCCACTATTCGAAGATATTATTTTATATTTTTTGTGTAAGAAGTACAAGAAAAAAATATTTAAAATTGTAAAAGATTCACGTGTAGTTGCGATTAAGTATTAAAAACGACAAACCCAGGCTCAAATATAATCAATTGACGCTTCCTCACCATAACGCATCCCCATATAAAATATATGCGCACATATGGTGTCAAGCGTATCCCAAAAATTGATATAACTATTTTATCTAAGAATTAATTAAAACAGAAGATGAGTGCGGTTAGTAAACTTTAAAAGCTTCCTCACTATGACGCATCCTTACATAAATGTATTATATGCAAACTGAAATCACAATTAAGTCGTGTTCCCACCGTCCAAAATTAGGTAATCTTTTTTGATTTAAAATTAAGAATTATTAAAAGCCTTAAAATAGAAAAAGCTTTAGGTATGTTTAGTGCGACGATTAAAAGCGACTGAAATTTTCAAGCTCAAATCTAAATCTATGAACACTCCACACCATAACGCATTCCTACATAAATATTGACAAATCCTATCGTTGATTTTGTTAATCCAAAAACACAATAGTTTAAAATAAAAAAATAATTCACGTGAAGTGCGGTGATTAAAAACGAATAGCTTTCCCAACCTCGTATATATAAAAGTATATTTATATAAGATAAACTATAAAAAGAAATTGATTAAAACAGAAGATGAGTACGGTTCGTAAATTAACTAGCATTCCAACCTCATATATATAAGCTTTTTTTACCACAATGCATTCCTACATAAGTATTGATGCTCGTATATGTCGGACGAAACCAAACATTTTAATATGTTATGTTAGCAATAATATGAGGAATAAAATTTTCAAAGTTTATTGGCACTAATTTTCAAAACATAGGAACTAAAACTTACCGAAATAATTATGGGGAATTGATTAAAATAGAAAAAGAAACCCGTATATTGCGGTTAGTAAAAATCAACTAGCATACCCAACCTCATATCTATAAGCGTTTCCTCACCACAACGCATTCCTACATAAATATTGACGCACGTATGGTGCCGGGCGGAAGTCGCTATGGAATCGCCCGCCATCCGGGAAGCGGCTCACTCGCTGTTTCCTCCACTATGAAATATTGGCGGCAGTTCGGATATTAATATTAGATGTTGATGAGTCTTTTTATAACGCTTCGGTTGGCCATTTACTTTTTCCGTCGTATGATTATGTGGTTTTGAAGGATTGATATTGGTTCGATAATAAAACTTTATACGTTGTTCACAATAAATACATATGGCGACTTTTATATAGTAATAGTAGTATAAGTTTGCTCACAGCTAAATTTAGCTCAATTAAAAATATAATGGAGCAAATGTGTATGTTGTACGGATATTTGTTAGAAAAAGAAATTAATTCATGTGCAAATAGAGTTGAATAGGTATCTTTATAATAATATATTCAATTCACGTTAAATAATGTTACACATTATCCATCTTAAGTACAGTGGCAAATATCTCGTTATTCTTTACTGGATATTATTGGAAATGTTTTAAGTTTACAAGCCAGTAAGTACGTTATTACAGTTTCGATACTAATAAAACTAAAAAAAATATGGATAAACGCGCACTATTGCACTTCCAGTAAATGACTTATTAAAATCGACTTAGCAAGTCTTTGCCTTAAGAAAAATCTTAGTAGAGAAATAGTAGGAGCTATATAATCCTAATTTTTTATATTAACTAGTAATATAAACAATGCAAATTTGAGAATTTTGTTACGCTGTCACGCTTTAACTTCTCAAACTATCATCGACGTACAAACATTGCCAAATCACAAAAAAGGGTACAGGATTCCCTTTATCAAAAAAAACAACGCTGTTAAAAGAAAAATTGATCACAGATACGAAATAGATGACAAAAATTGTAATACCGCGTACGAAGCGAACAAAAGCTACTATTAGTAGGTATAAAGAATAAATTGTAAGGCGTACTCTTTGATCTGCATATGGGCAGTACACAGCCAGTCCCCCATGCCATTTACTTATACATACTTATGTGGATCGGTTTAAATTGGGACAACAGACAACAGATGTTGTCAGGCCGTCAGTTCTTTGATGGCCGGATGAGTCTGATGTGATAAAAGCACATTATTGGTTATTGGGCACACAAAGAGGTGGTTCCGTCAACGGGTAGCAATTAATGGAATAATCACACTTATAAAAACGTATAAGATGTTTGAAATTATTGGTTATAAATTATACATAAAATGTGTTGGTATAACGACAACGTAATGCCTAAAAAGAATAGGATAAATAAAAATTTAGCTGATTTTCTAGGATATTGAATACAATCAAATGTATATAAAAACACAGAGTACATAAAATATGAAGTGTCTGGTAAAACAGCTTGATTCGTTTAAGGTAGGTTAATAGAAATTGGCGCAAAATTGTGATAATAGTTTTCAAAATAAATTATTATATTTACTTATTATATATTGTTTATGTATAAATATTTCCTTCTCGTTTATACTTAAGTATTCAATCGTAATCCGAGAGTCTTGAATATTTAAAAACCTACATTTAAATATAAGAGATTTTCGGAAATAAGTCAAGTATCTAATATAAATTGCCTGAAAACATTTTCAATAAAAGAACATAATGTGAAAATTAAACCTCATTAGTATGAAATTAAATCTCGTTAAATGCTTTTTTTATTTTTATGTGCTCATTAAATCACATACTATTCAAATTACAATTTAGTGGCCTTGAAATAAAATATAAAATCACTGAGTTTGTATTCTACTTACATAAAATATATAATTACATAAGGCACTCAAAGTTTTAATGGTTCAAGGAAGTGGATAAGTAAAGACAAAAAATATTAATAGGCTGCCTGGATCACACTTTAAAATTAGATAATGAGATTAGTCTAAACGAAAATATATGGGTTGCTACTCTATTTAGATCCGACGGCATATTAGAGCGTTTTTTGGTAAACAACTGAAAGTTACGTTGATGTGTCATGCTTCGTAACCCTACAATGTGTTTGTACTTCGAAATTGTTCCCGATATATTTAGGTCCTGGTGTATCAGGCGACATTATAGACCGACTGCTATATTCGCGACGTGCGTAAGCTCACTACATCGAGAATTTTAATGCTCTATATTTGCAACTAATATGAGGCTTCGTTATACCGCACTTTAAACAGGTTGTTTTGTTTTGTTTTACCTCAAATACTGATCTATTATAATGGATAGACCTGTTGGTTACGCTTGAATAGGAAGACATGTTTTGAATTACAAAAAATAGTCTCCCGTATAAAATATGCCGGGCCGCGGATCAGACGACCTGTGGCTCTTACAAGATGGATCATTCTTGTCACTGGAAGGTTGATTTGTGATGGAGCGGCGTGGTGCATTCATAAACACGCTATTTCACTGTCAAAAATCGCTATTTATCGATCGCATTCCTTGACCTGTGGCCTGAGGTGTACGATGCAGTGGCAGTATGATTGTTGGATATGCAATGAATAATGTCTAGTCTAGTTTTAAAATGGTCGTATCAAAGTACCAAAGACTAGATGTCGTGACCATTCCTAATTTAGCTTTTTAATTTATATACATTAATTTAATATATACATATACATTAATTATATTAGATACACTTATTAGATAAATATATGAAATATATTAAAACACCCAATGAACAAGTTAAGTGTACCTACTTAAATTGTTGGAATTAAATTAACTTAATTTTAAATGGTAGATTTAAACAAAGCGAAAAGTAATTAGCATTACCGTTACAAATAACTTCAAATTAATAAAAATGAGATTTTATGAAACTAATGTTTCATTTTTAAATAATAAATAATTTAGGCACGTAAAAGTTTGTAGTTTTGTAGTCATAACTCTGGGGAGATTTATGCCCTAAAGAATCTATTAAAAAATATCAAAAAGACTAATTATTCTAAGCAATGAGATTCGTAATAAGTGGAAAAATGACATTCACAAATTTAACAAGCACATACATCATAGCACAGACAAAATACAGACACAGACATATGTAACGAAGACACAATATGAAGTGATGACAGATTTCACACCTAGAGACGGCATGGCGACGCAAATAACATTCACTACGTGGCGTCCTAAGGAGACACGGCTAATCTTCATCTTATCTCTGTATGTTGCTTACCCGTACAACTTAACATTCATGTTACTCTCGGGGTCATTAGTTTAACTTCTGACCCCTTAACTTCGTCATATAATCTATCGTTTATCCATAGGTATTTGTCTATTAATAGCAATATTAACGGGATATCTATTAGAATATCAATGTCGTAGTGTTTAGCTTGTGTAGACACAAATGGCAATATAGGAAAAAATATCGAATAGGGCGGTACAAACGTAGAAAACAAGCTTTTATATACATGTATCAAAACTAATACTGGTCACGTAAGCTCAGTAAATGTTCTAGGAATACTTATCGATACAGAAATTGAATCATAACATAGCGCACATTCTATTTATTTATTTACACGTAGGAAGAAGAAGTGGAAGAAGCTAGGCAAGTATGTCAGAACCGTGCCATTTGGCACTCGATACTCTCTGCCTACCCCGTTAGGGATTTGGCGTGAAGATATGTATGTATGTATTTACACGTAGGAAATATTGAATCATTTAATACCTACCTATATATATTTACTGGATGACCTTAAATATACCTACATTTTGACGACGAAAAGCGAAGTTGATAAAAATGTTATATTCGAAACTGCATTGAGGATTCTTCATGAGCTGAGAACTTTATAGATGTCGACCGACACTTACTGTAAGTATGTTTTTGCTAGATTTAAGCCTGTACAATAATCGATCAAGTGTGAGTCGGTCTCTCAGACGAAGGGTTCCTTATTTATCATTTTTATACTTAAATGACTAGTATTTATGCTGGCAACTCACTCTTTTATCAACTTTTGTTTTTAGTATTCGTTGTTAAAGCGACCATAGTAATACAAAGACTGAAAATTTGAAGTTTCTGCCTATTTCGGTTCGTGGGATACAGCCCTTTGACAGACGGACGAACGGACAGCGAAGTCTTAGTAACAGGTTCCCGTTGGCGTTTGGGTACGGAACCCTATAAGCAAGTGGCTTGGAGCGCAGTGCGCCCACTGCAGCGGTGCAGGCGATAACTCGATAAGGCGAGGTCATCGCACAGGAAGCGGCGGGGACTTCAAACGAGCTGCCGAATCACCAGATAACACATTGAGCAACTGCCTACTGGCGGTTGCTAACCTATCTCAAGACCGCAATTAAACGCCGATTACGAGTGCGTACGATTGCCCGCGGGCTAAAGGTTACGATATGTCACGCTCGAGCATATTATTTTGACATTCACGAAATAAGACACGAGCCATTAGTCTTCAATAGTTAGGTACTGAAAGTAGATAACAGTAGCGCAAGTTAAAAGAGGATTTGCTTTTCCATTGCGGTTGTGTTTAAGCTTTAAAGGCGATGAATAAGTAGGTAGGTACTTACACTTATATGTATGTAGGAGATACCTATTGTACCTAGCATGAGACCACTATCTACTGAATGTAATTTGTCACGCTTGCACATCAATGAGGTACATTATCATCCTGTATAAGTCTACCTAAGCATTACACATAAAGTTTTCAGTGTAGGTAATATAATAAATTTATGACTCAATAAATTAATGCATTATTGAAAGATAAGGTACAAAACTATTAACGCCTGTGATTGATCATTTCATGTAATTAATATGTGTTCGCTTCATGTCTTGAGTGGGAATAATTCTGAATCGCATAAGTAGACGAACCGGAATAGGTACGTTTTTAAATGAAATGTGGTACTTGTCGCTTTCCGATGAGGCTAGATGGTATAATATGGTAATACAAGGATATTCGTATTTTATTAAAGATTTCTGACGTCAAGCAGGCACATAAACAGTGCGCTCAACGAAACCATAAATCGATTCATTCATACGACTTTCTGCTTCATCAATCAATCGTCTATAAATAAAAGATGGAGTCCACGAGCGACTTCCACTCCGCCGTCTGACGTCACTGACAATGGATGAAGTTTTTTCTTATCCAACATTAGGTATCTATTCGTAAAAAATATTATATCAGCTTCATAAATATGAAACACGTTTCTTATCCCTGACGGACGATAGAATAAAACAGAGTAACAAGTAATCTCACAAAAAGGTAGCTGGTAGTTATCCTGTCAGACTGCGCGATCGTATAAAAAGAACTTTTACAACTTTTAGTATCTTGAAGTGTAAATTGTAAGTTAAATATAGACACCTTCTACTTTGTATTTATAACATATTATGATCTATAAAAATCTCATATTTTAACATCTTATAAAATTGAGCGGTAAACTCAGATAAAATATTATTTAAGATACATACTACTTCAATATGTATACAATGTCATATAAATGGGGTTTTAAATAGGGTGTACAATTATACACATTATACCGACACTTAATTTAGAAGCCTTTTTGTTTGTCGATAATAAAAACGTAGCACCCTTATCTTAATGTATTTTTTTATATTAATATATTCCACAAATAAATAAAATTACCTGCAGCTGAGTAGAAATGGTAACTCATGAATACCTGAAGGCCTCGAATCACTAGAAGATAGTAACTCTACACTAGATCTAAGGCAAAAATTAGTGCCACAGTGACCTATACAGATAATCGTGCAAAAAATCGACTACACATAATGGTATTGATTGCAAAAGAATATACATATAACAATGTTCACATATCTATGTTTACATCTAACTAAACACAGTTCGACCAACCAACAAAGCTTAGCCGTCGTAATTACGCATATTTTACTAAAGGAACGTACGAAACCTAAGAACGTAAATAAAAAGGCTAAACTTAGCTGATAATCGCCTAAGAATAAATCCCTACGATATAAACAGAGAATGACACCAATTGGCAAGAGGCGAAACCCGGTCCGCAGAGATAACGCGGATTTTTCGTGTCACGCGTCTGGTGGAGGCTGGCTTTATCACATACGCGATTTGTATTTTTTTTCCCTTTAGACGTAGCAAACAAGCATGCAGTCCACCTGATGGTAAGTAGTCACTGCCGCCCATGGACATTAGCAATCATCCACGAATACAATTGAATCGTACTTGCCGTTTCACCACAGATGCGTTGCTACCCTTGAGGACTAAGATATTCGCCTCGTCTGCAAGTATGGAAGGTAAGTACGCCTTTCCAAACCGAAACATAATAAATTGCTTCAAGGAAGATTATGGGAGTGGTCGTGGTAACTCCCCGGTCGAGCTACATGAGTTCTGCGCCCTGGTTTGTCTGTTTATTCATTTGGTATACAGACTGGAATAAATTATCAAGGATAGCCTTTAGGTCATTATTGCTGTACACTTTTTTACGATTGCGATTGCAAATTTTATACTTACTTCGTATCATAAGTAAGAGGATAAGGTAAGTAGGTAAGGCTAAGGCAATGTAATATTAACTACGACAATTAGAAAAATGTAGAGTTATGAGGTTTTATGTTTTAAAAGTAAGTAAGTCCATAAGGCAGACTGACTTTCTAGTCTGGATCAAAAATTGGGTATAATAAGTATGTTACACGCGAAATTATTGTTTACTACGATTGACAAATAGTTTTATAATTCTGAGATATTTTTAGTAATAAACTAATTTCATCACCAAAAGGAAAAGTTTACATAACCTGCCAAAGGTACTTACTTATTTAGTTCATATACAAAACATTTATAAGAAACGAATAGGTCTTATACATTTTTAAAATATAAACAAAACGAAAAGAAACTAATTTTAGATTTTAATGACGAATTTTAGATTAGCAGAAGTTCGTCGCAATCCGTTATTGTTGACGCCTAGAATCTCCGGTCATCGGTCATGCGCCGGCTCGATAAAAATGTGCCCTCATTGTTTCATCCACTACGTACCACTTTACTGCGTACGCCTGTTGTGAGTGTAACTTCGTGTTCATTCATATCAATGTAAACTTTTATGCAAAATAATTTACAATTGTATAAACAGCGTTAATAAACAAATAGCCGTTTATTAATGCATAAGGCAGGACTTATTACACGATACCTATATATATGATAGAATTAACAATTGAAGTTGTATAGCCTTTTAATATTATGACCTTTTTATCACATTTATTTTACAGCAAAATATAATAATTAAAAGCTCTTAACGTACATAGTACTATCCACTATCAATGTATCCGGTGTTATTACGAAAATGTCCTTATTCTTCTTTATGAATTGACACAGAAACCTTCTTGATAAGGTAAATGGCATCTTAAAAAGGGTATTTCAATTCAGGATAGGAAATATGACTCAGCATCTGAAAAATCTATATTGATTCAGAATTGCCTATGAGGAACGATTTATTCGTTTTAGAAACCATAGATAACTTGTTATCAACATTATTGTCCTAAATACTATAATAAAAGTACTATAATAATACTTTTATCATTTGATAAAAGTATTAGATTTAAATCAAGCCTACACTCAGGTAGGTACGATCGCCAACGCCTTAGCCTGCCTTAAGTGGCCCCTACATCTCATTTCAAAAGAAATATGCTAAACGGATATGGTTTACTAGTAAGAACGACATAGGCCTAGCAGTTGAGGCGCGTGGGTCGGCCGTGGGAGCCCAGCTTATCCCCTTCCACTGATTTTCTAATCACAACCTGCACAAACTAGATTCTATAAATACCGCCTACTATTCTATCATAACTGTGAACTGAATATTGAATCTATTGAATAAAATTTTGAATAATAAGAAGCTAGTCTAGTAGTGGACTAAGTTGTTATTGAGCAACTTTTTCCATTCATTCAGTTTGTGCCTATCTTTTTTTTTTATTGTGTAAAGGTAGCAAACGAGCATGGAGTCCACCTGATGTTAAGTGGTCCCTGCCGCCCATGGACATCAGTAATCATCCTCAAGTACGATTGAGTCATACCTA
>DWNR01004636.1:0-10719 GCA_018250455.1 Polygonus leo
CTTACCATCAGGTGGACTGCATGCTCGTTTGCTACTTTTACACAATTAAAAAAAATGTAGTCCACCTGATGGTGGTCACTGCCGCCCATGAACATTAATGATCATCCCCGAGTACGATTGAATCGTACTTGAGGTTGACCACAGACTCGTTACTACCCTTGAGGACTAAGATGTTCGCCTCGCGTTTAATTATTTTTACGAGACTTTCGCGCACAAATAGACCGTTTATTCTCGTTAAATCAACAACTTAAAAAATAACTCAATAGAGCAACGGGATAACTAAAAGCCTGACAAATCCCACATTAGAAAATCGTTTTTAGTAGCAAACGGGCATACAGCATTGTTTTTCAGAGCTCCAAGTTCATTGTTAGCTACAGTTATTACAGTTATTCTTAACAATATTGCTGATACAATACAATATGAGCAAACCTCCCCCGTGTACCGCATTTCATATGTATTTATGTGACTACCGCCGATTAACGGTCGGTTTGTTGCGCGAACAATGAGTTCGTTGGATAAATAAAAATGGAACGTTTTAAAATAATTACTTCTGATACAGATAACATATAAGAGATTTTTTTTTTAATTTGCTGTCACAGTATTTTATTATACAGCCAAGATTGTTTATGGTTTAAGTAATGAAAAAAATATCATGAAATTATGCCACTCGTTATCTTATGTAACTTCCTCTACTTAAATCCAATAAGACCTAAAATGAGCCCTAAAGACCTTCCGAATTCTTCACGGTTTACATAAAATATAGTTTTAAGTTGCTACCGGCCATAGAACACTGTTTTAAAGTATATACATAATTGAAGCTATCCTAGGTGACCTTTGAGCTCAAAAGGGCCACATATAATATTTAAAACTAATTAAAAATATATATTTATAACCTAAAACAGAATCATTATAATTGAAAGCCTTTCAATTGTACTTTAAAGAGAACATTTTAGTAGCAAGCGGGGATATAAAACTGTTTTTTCCCCACCAGCGCTGCAGAGATCCAAGTTCATTGTTAGCTCAGTTATTCTTAACAATATCGCTGATACAATACAATATGAGCAAAACTCCCCCGTGTGCCGCATTTCATATGTATTTATGTGACTACCGCCGATTAACGGTCGGTTTGTTGCGCGAACAATGAGCTCGTTGGATAAATAAAAATGGAACGTTTTAAAATAATTGCTTCTAATACAGATAACGTATAAACGAATGTTATTTTTTATTAGTTACGGCCTTGGAATATTGGCTTTTAGCCCGACTATTTGTTCTTTCAATGATAAGTAATGTAACATCTAATAACTGTATAAAAAAATAAATTATTAAGGGCATTTATGTACTAGTCCCTATAATTGTTTCGTTCTTATATTTTATATCCTCTTATAATACTTATTTATCTAAAAACATACTTCATAATCAAAAAAAAACTTAAAACACCAAAACAAGCTAATCAATCAAACAAAATAATTGTTTTATAATTTTGATGATGATGAAGTCCTCTTGAACGAAGGATTTCTAAGACTTCCAGGCACACTTAGCACCGACATCAAAATGACAAAACAACTATTTCCCGGTTTTTAGTTAATGTATTCTTCTTAATAAATGACTGAAATTTAGATAGAATTGAACGCTGCTTATATCTTTGCAGTCCATATGAACGGTGTCAAGGCTGCGATTGAATAAACATAAGGCTTTGCATATGTATGCGATAGTCGAAGCTTATGTGTGGCTCAAATCTGAATTGATTCAATTTGACGCAAACGTGTATTGATGCTGGTGATTGAGTACATATTAATATTTGAAAGATGGACAGAATTGATTTGATATTTTCAAATGACGATGAATTTCGATGACTAAGTTCGATAAATGTTTTTAGTTTTATTAAAAAAATATACAATTAATGTTTATGCGCAAATCGCAAGAAGCCACGTCAAATAATATAAGAAGAGCACAGACAAAATTAAAATTTTTAATACATTTTTCAAAATACGAGAAATACTTGTATAATGGCCCTTTTCTTTTAAACATTTTCTATTTTTAATAATTCCTTAAAAATACTAGAAGAGTTTTACTAAACAACGAAAAATAATTGTTTTATTATTTTGACGTTGTTCAAATCTCCCTGTTCAATGCATATCTTAGACTTCCAGGCACATTTGGCACCGGCATCATATTGACAAAACAACTAATTGTCGGTTTTAATTTTTTTAAATTCTATTTCGTAAATAACTGAATTTTTAGATGGTATTGAACGCTGCTTATATCTTTGCAGTCCATATGAACGGTGTCAAGTTAAGTGTTAAGGTAAGTAAAAGAACTTATGTGTGGCTCAAATCTGAATTGATTCAATTTAAGCCAAACGTGTATTGATGCTGGTGATTGAATATATTAATATCTAAAATAATTTCATCAACTAATGTCAAAGGTTGACAGAATTGATTTGAAATTTTCAAATAACAAAAAAAATAATATCGTAATGTCGGAAGAGAACAAAGTTTTTTTTTTTTTAATAAAATTTAATTAATTTTCGCTGTACGAAAAATACTTGAATACCACTTCTTTTTAAAATTTTCTAAAGAGAGACAAATAATCGTTTTATATGTTTTATGTTGGTCAAGTCATCCCGTGCGATACATTTCATTGACTTCCAGGCACACTTGGCATCGGTATCAAAATTACAAAACAATTATTTTTCAGCTTTTCGTTGAAATTCGTACTATTTTTTTTATTTTTTCTTAGTTAATGACCTTTTGAAAATTATACTTTCATTTTAGTGGGTTTTGAACGCTGTTTATGTCTTTGCGGTCCATATGAACGGTGTCAAGGCTGCGATTGAATAAACATAAGGCTTTGCATATGTATGCGACAGTCGAAGCTTATGTGTGGCTCAAATCTGAATTGATTCAATTTAAGCCAGACGTGTATTGATGCTGGTGATTGAATACATATTAATATTTCAAACGATTGACAGAATTGAATTGATATTTTCAAATAATGACGAATTATATGCAATACAAATGTATTCCCTCTTTAATATTTACATTATTAAGCTTTTTTTTATTTCAAAAATATTGTCGATGTCAATGCGCAAATTCCAAGATGCCACATCAAAGAAAAAAGTCGTTATGTAGACAGGGCAAAAGGAAAATTTTATTTTAATTTTATAGGTACTATAATTTAACGATTGTTGGCGTATTCACGTAGGTTTTATAAGCATGGATGTTTTTTCACTTACAGGTTACGAAATCTGCATTTTTATATGATATTTGTTACTTTTACAGCCTTATAAATCCTTTAAAAAACTCGTTAAACTTATTAAAAGACAAGTGGTGGACAAACTGACGGTAAAACAATCGTTTTGATACCCTTTGGACACGGAGAAAAAACCAACTTATCAATAAATCTAACGCACCTATGTAATTTGAATATGAAATTTTAGAAATATATTTTACCTGTTAGCATCCTTCGTACAAAATTAGAATTCCACATCGTAAATTCCTTTGCGCGTTCCGAGCTTAACCTGCAATTCAGATTTTTAGCTTTCCCACTAGCCTAGTATGCTAATGCATGCCTCTGGGAGAGCCGCCTCCTCGAAAACCTACCTCTTGTTATCTCTTCCATGCAAAATTTTCAGGTCTTTATGCTAAAGGCATTTAAATAACGTTTCGGTAAGAAGTGACGTATTAAATAGTTTGCTTGTGTAAATCTATCTGTCTAATCTATCTGCGGTAAGTTTGTCATAAAAGTAGCAAACGAGCATGCATCTTATGGTAAGTGGTCAGTGCCATTTATAGACATTTATAATCGAATTACGATTGAATCATAGCTGAAGGTCATCCCACATATAACTACCCCTGAGTATTGAGATGTTCGCCTCGAGCGTAAGTAAATAGAGTGTAGAAATATGCTTGACCCAACTTTTCCCCAATGCGAATAACTCAGCAAATAATAATGTTAACTTAAAGCTGGCAAAGTTAACTCGTTAATTGTGTTAACTTATTGCGTCCCAAAAAGTTTATTACCAAGTTCTTGAAATTGTTTCTTTTATCTCTTATTACCTACCTCTTGGGCACGGTCCCCTAAAAAAACAAACGTAAGTACTTACGTTATTTCAGTATGAAATTTTTGAAATATATCTCACATGTCTAGCATCCTTCGTACAAAATTAGAATTCTGCTCGGTAAATTCCTTTGCGCGTTCCGACCTTAGCCTGCAATTCAGATTTTTAGCTTTTCCACTAGCCTAGTATGCTAATGCATGCCTCTGGGAGAGCCGCCGCCTCGACCAACCTCTTGTTACCTCTTCCATGCAAAATTTTCAGGTCTTTATGCTAAAGGCATTTAAATAGAGTTTGGATAACAAGTAATGTGTTAAGTAGTGTGTTTGTGTCTGTGTTTGTGTCTGTGGTAGGTTTGTCATATAAAAGTACCAAACGAGCATACAGCCCGCCTGATAGTGATAGTGTGATCACTGCGTCAATAAACATTTATAATCAACTTTAAGTACGATTAATTCATACCTGAAGTTGATCCCACATAATTATAGCCCCTGAGTACTACGATGTTTTGCCAGGTGGTAGAACTCGTTTGATTCGATCGGGGAGGTACCACCGCCACCCTCATAATCCTCCGTGAAGCAATTTATTGTGTTTCGGTATGGAGAGGCGTGGTTGCCGGCTATACTTAAACGCGAAGCAAACATCTTCCTCAGGGGCAGCAACGAATCTGTGATTAAACTTAGGTATGACTCAATCGTACTTTGTACTTTGTTTTAGTTTGGAAAGGAATGGTTGTCGGCTATACTTATGAAGGAGGCGAACATCTTAGATCTCAAGGGTAGTAACGCATCTGTGGTCAACCTTAAGTACGGTTTAATCGGGTGACCGCTTACCATCAGGTGGACTGCATGCTCGTTTGCTACCTTTACACAATAAAAAAAATGTTCGCCTCGAGTGTAAGTAGGTATATATATCCGACATTTGTTGTTGTAGCGGCGATAGTAATATGTCTGTGACAATTTTGAATGTCTACCTATTTCGGTTCAAGTAATACAGTCGTGTGATATACGTAAAAATTTAGTAACAAGGTCCTGAAAGCAACCTTTTTTGTAAGAACCCAAAACTATTGCAAACATGAAGCATTTTATCATGTACAGATAAGAAAATAGTTATCAGTAGAAATATACTTGACTCCACTTGTCCCCAATGCGAATGACTGAACAAATATTAATGTTAACTTAAGGCCGGCAAAGATAACTTTGTAATTATATTAACTCATTGTGTCCTTAAAAGGTTACCATAAAGTATTTTCAAATTATTGTCTTGAAATTATTTCTTCTATCAGTTATCCTTAAAAGACGCTGTATAACAGGATTGCTTTTTATATTTAAAATAATTATAACTACAGCTTATTTGTACATAAAGATACCGCGTTGCCCTGCGGTCACCTTGCCGGTTTGACGCGCGAAGGGTCCCGGATTCGATTCCCGGGCAGACTCCCGGAGGATTCCCGGGCGATTTGAATGATGACTTTGGATTTCTGTTCTGATTCTCAGTGTTAGTGCATTCATCTTGTGTGTGTCCATAATATAAACAATATCTGCGAAATAAATTTTAATATGGGATATTCTTATGTGTGTCGTTTAATTAATAAGCAATCCCCTTAACGTCAATAGTAGAAGCTTGGTGAAACAGCATCAGCCTAGAGTTTATTCTGTAAGGCATTAGACCGAGCAAACGAGGCAAAACAGCCTGTAACACTATACACAATGTGTTCTATGCACAAGGCAAACTAACCAAGACGCCTTTGATCGACAAAAACCGACAAGGCCGCGACTCTAACTGCGGCACGCTTTGCCAAGGCGCGCGTTTGCCTCGGGCGAGGTACATCACCGACCGAGTGCGGATGCGACTATTTACTTAAATTTAACTTTGTGAAATCTATTTTTTTTAATGATGGTAGCAAACGAGCACGCAGTTCACCTGATGGTAAGTGGTCCCTGCCGCCCATGGATATCAGTAATCATCCCCAAGTATGATTGAATCATACCTGAATTTGATCACAGATGCGTTGCCATCCCTGAGGACTAAGATGTTCATCTCGTATATAAGTACAGCCGGCAACCATGCCTCTCCAAACCGAAACACAATAATTGCTTCACGGAGAACCAATTATTAAGTCGTTTTGTTCCTCTGCACCGCTCATCAATTGAACGCGCTCAGCGACAGTGCTGCGTCCCAAACCTCACCCTTCGCGCTCTTTCTTTCACGCATCGATGCGGTGTATCATACATATTATACAGTTCAGCACACAAGTAGTCACTGATAGAAAAATCGCTATACGGCGTCAAGCATTACGCAATTAACAACCTTGTTAACTAAAGTAGTGTTGACCACTTTCACATATTGTCATTTAAGAAATAGGGACTGTGTTTTTAATTATAAGTTGTCTGTCGTCAACCTCAAGTACAATTTTGTCGTACTTGGGGATGATCATTAATGTCCATGGGCGGCAGTGACCACTTACCATCAGTCGGACTTCATGCTCGTTTGCTACTTTAGACGATAAAAAAAAGAAAGTCACCTATGCTTGTTTGTTAAGATTATATGCTCTGTTGATATCCATTTATTCCCATTTGATACATATCATTACTATCTGATGGGCACAACTATGACTCCCAACTATATAAATATGCAAAACAAATAAAAATAAATAAAAAACAAACTACGCAAGGATCATATGATCAGCCATTTTGCCATATATTATAAAAAAATATTGTTCACTAGCTGACCCGACAGGCGTTGTTCTGTCTTATCTATAAATATCGTTAGTAAAAATCTTATGTTGCTATGGTAACAATAGAAAAGTTAATATGATCGTTAAGTTTTCTTAAATCTTCTAATTTTCCGCGCAGTTTTCTTCAATAAGAACCCTGTTCTGGCAAGAACAAACACAAGACAAAAAGAATTAGCAAAATCCATTCAGCCGTTCACACGAGATACCATGACCAAGGAAAATAGGGATTCATTTTTATATATTGAAATAGGCAAAATATCGTATTATCTGCATCTATAATAGTCGATGTAACATCAAAAACTTTGCGATAACCAAAAGAGAATAAACTCAACTATTGCTCCTCAGCGAAAGATCTATCTTTGCATTGCAGAGGTATGAAGAGGCGGCTCTCAAAGAGGCGCAGAGGTATGCTAATGCATAACTTTGAGATAGTGGAAATGCTAAAGAGCTCGAATTTCAGACCCGGAACTATCTCAAAGGGAATCTTTCGAGTGAAACGATATTAAACGTTTTTTGAGTGCGAAGAAGAGAGGTTGATTTTGAATGATAAAATCTTAATGTTGTTATAGCGAAGTGGTTAAGATTTTAGATTATAGTCTGATGCCCTAATTCCAGGCATACTTTAGATTTTTTTTTAGGTGGTAGAACTCGGGGTTCGACCGGGAAGGTACCACAGCCACCAGCATAATCTTCCGTGAAAAAAATGTAGTATATTGCCTCATGTATAAGTATAGCCGAAAACCATGCCTCTCCAAACTGAAACATAAGAATTGCTTGACAAAGGATTATGAGGGAGGATTTCTTTAAATACCATGCAATTCAGCCACACCAAAAACCACTCGGTTCTTTTTAAAGATTTCACATAAAAAACACAAAGTATTGAAAAAACTCCACAACTTTACAATAATACAAAATTTCCAATACGATCCAGGCTTGTATGTTGGCAGCGAACCACAAGCGGCTGTGATGGTCATATCGCAGAGGTCGGAAACAATTGGCTCTGTTGGACACCCGCCAGGTGCGCGACACCTGTGGCACTGGATGTCTCTATGTCCCGATATTTTCCAACTTTGTATAGTCTTTCAAAAACTTGATTTATACAAAGTTTGTTTTCTTTATGGCATAATAGAAAAATATATACATATATTTAATGTAAAATTTAAAAATCATCGCATCGCCATGCCATTGGTCTTCGTAATTATGTCACAACAAAAACAAAAAGATAATAATAAAATAAAAAAAAAACCTTTTAAATTAATTTTACCAAATATTAAAAAGTTCAACGCGTGGCGACACCAATAATCGACTAAAGCTTGTCTTCCTAAATGTTTAACTCAGAAACGTTATTAAAATACAAACATTGCAACAACTGCATAGAAATGTCTTATCAATTCCATATACTTGTACACTTGAGTTATCACAGCTCTATACCACTTTAACACTAATATATCGTTGATTGACTAACTAGCTGATTGACTGAGTGAGTGATTGACTGACTGACTAACTGACCGAATGACAGACTGACTGACTGCCTAACTGATGACCGATTGTGTGGACGACAGACAGACTGAATGAATAGTTGTACAGCCGAAAGATACCATTGGCTCTACAATCATTATTTTTTCGTTGAATCACGTCCGTAGTTTTTGGGATTTTTTGAAATTCTTCTTTAAAACATTAATATGTCACATATTTTCGTACATCTGAGATATAACAGCCCCGTAATACACCACTTTAACGTTAATATATCGTTGGTTAGATAAATTAGCTCCCGAGGGATTTATTCCCCGCACATCCCCAAGGAGTTCGCACCATAAATCAGCCGCATGATTAATTGTAACATACCTGTACCCTTTTAAAATTAATTACGTGTAGCTTTGGAGTATAATACGTTATGTATTTTGTATATTACTAACTTCTGCTAACGGTATTATTTAATTTTCACGTTTATTTTTAATTTTTGGGTTTAAAATCAAGATTTCACCGACTAATTGATTGACTGAATGACTGACAGACTAATTGACTGAATGATTGGCTGGTTGACTGACTGATTGATTGACTGACTAACAGACTGATTGGCTGACTGATTGACAGACTAATTGACTGAATGAATGGCTGATTGACTGACTGACAGACTGATTGGCTTACTGATTGACTGAGCGACTGATTGAATTAATGATTGGCTGATTGACTGACTGATTGACTAAGCGACTGATTGACCGACTGACAGATTGATTGGCTGACTGATTGACAGACTAATTGGCTGAATGATTGGATGTTTGACTGACTGATTGATTGACTGACTGATTTACAGACTGTCTGGCTGACTGATTGAATGAGCGACTGATTGACTGACTGTCAGACTGATTGGCTGACTGATTGACTAAGCGGCTGATTGACCGACTGATAGATTGATTGGCTGACTGATTGACTAAGCGACTGATTGACTGACTGAAAGCCATCCTGACTAACCGGCTGTCTGATTGACTGGATGATTGATTGACTGAATGAAAGATAGACTCACTGACTGCCTATATTGCTGAAATAAAGTATTGGTTCTAAAAGCATTATTTTTTTCGTTAAATCTTGACATTGAGAACAAGGGATTTTTGGAAATTCTTCTCTAAAGAGATAATATATATATCGCATATACTATACATTGAGTTAATACACCACTTTAACATTAATATATCGTTGGTTAGATAAATTAGCTCCCGAGGGATTTATTCCCCGCACATCCCTAAGGAGCTTGCACCATAAATCAGCCGCATGATTAATTGTAACATACCTGTACCCTTTTAAAATTAATTACGTGCAGCTTTGGAGTATAATTTGTTGTCTTTAGTATGTTACTAGCTTTTGTTCCTGGTAGTACGCATTTTGTTTTATATTTCTGATCGAATATATAATATTCTAATTGTAAAATATGTAATTCCTATACACAATGAAAATGTAACATTCTAATTATTAAGTATGTTATTTGTATACACATTTATACTACCTAACTGATCTTTCATCATATAGTCGAAAGAAACCATTAGTAGAACTAATTATTTCTTTCACGATTTTTGGATGGATTTTTTTTCCTAAACAGCTGACATAATGAAACGAAAATTTCTACCAATTCCGTTTTTTGAAGTTAGATAAGTCATTTTCTACAAACAAATAGTCTTGGCGAAAGAAACAGGACATTTGTTCGTTTATATTTTATTCATCGGTAATAGTATTTATTTTGGACAACAGGTACCCAATGTACTATTCTATACCACTGACACTGTGTGTTCCACATTTCATGATAATTGGTCAAATGACTAAGGTGTGAAAGGATAACAAACTCAAATTCACATTAATAACAATAACTCACATTAACATAAATTAAAAATAATGGCATGAAAGAATAACAGGCTCCCCCATTCACATCTTAATACATAAAAATGAATGTTTGTGTGTATGTCCTTTATAGAATCGTAAACCATGGATTTGATCATGTGATGATCTTTAGCAAAGTTGTTGTGTATGAGCCCACGAAGGTTTCTGAGTTGATGCGACTAATTTTCGACAGATGGCGATTAGTTGGTGGCGTAGCAACGTACGCAGGGTACAGCTGGTTTATAATATTAGTTACAACATTGGAAATTTTCGTATAAAAATAATCATATAATTTCGTATAATAACAGAAAACATCGCGAGGTTCCCTCAACGTCACATTAACAAATCTCAAAGGGCTGTAAAGTCTATATTATTATCTCATTGTGAGAGGAGAATCGTGCCCAGCCAATAATGGGTTGTGATGTAATGATGACATTCAAAAAGTTCTAAAAACTATACGGTAAAAGTATTTTTTTTAGTGTGTAAAGGTAGCAAACGAGCATGCAGTCCACCTGATAATAAGTGGCCACTGCCGCCCATGGACATCAGTAATCAT
>DWNR01004637.1:0-10718 GCA_018250455.1 Polygonus leo
ATGATTTCTTAGGACTAGGATAGGACTTATAAATTATGTTATTTGTATACCTAAAAGGGTCGAATATAGCGCACTTTTAATACCTGTATCACCTATATTCACAAATAAAGACATTTGATTTGATTTGATTTGATTTAAAGAAACAGTCTATATATAACTAATGCAAACAGGAACATGAACATGGGAAGGAAAAATAAGTTTTATTATTTACATTTTTTTTTACTTTTATTATTAAAAATAAGTTTTAAGTTACATTACTAATTAGTATTTTTTGTTCTTCCTGCTGCTTCATCACGTTGTTGTTCTTATTTACTCTTATGATAATAATCTTGATTATTTACTCAATTAAGTTAAATCTTAATACATTTATTTTAATTATCATTGAATATTTAGATTTAATTTTATCGTTTTCTATAACTAAGTTCCTGCCCCTCGAGATCTAGTGTATCGAATTTTGCTGTTATGATTTCTTTGTTTCTATATACAATATCGACTGTCGCCTAATCTGTGTATGCTAAACCGTTTACTATTGCTCCTATCTATTTCACTTTTCAGATACATATAAATATACAACGCTCAGCTATCGGCCCAATACGGCAATCGGCAATCGGCAAGTCGCTGAATCCTGTGGGAAGGAAACTGGGGTCCCTGTTGCTACTCTGAAAAAGATAATCGATTGGCCGTTCCCAAATGAGAGACCAACCAAAAATTTTTTACATTGCGTCTGTGTTAAAAGCGGTTTCTTTGATGAAGATGGACATATTAGTGTAGACAACATGACGAATTTACAAGTGATGAATGGCACTAAAGAGGAGTACGTGGCCGCCCTTAAAAAGTGCAATGAAATAACACTGGAAGATGATGTAGAAACTAACTACGCAGTTAGTGATTGTCTCCATAGACA
The DNA here is from genome assembly GCA_018250455.1 of Polygonus leo. Classification (NCBI taxonomy): domain Eukaryota; kingdom Metazoa; phylum Arthropoda; class Insecta; order Lepidoptera; family Hesperiidae; genus Polygonus; species Polygonus leo. Next base: position 905 of record DWNR01004637.1, read on the forward strand.
TTGTTTTTTTACCGTCGGATAATAATCAATTTGGATAGTAATGTTGTATGTGGTCTAATAAAAAGTTATGTGCGTAAACTTGTTTGCTTATCAGTTTCATATCAATGAGATTTTTGCTTTTTTCTATTTATAATGAGTGCAAGTATGCGTTGCTGTGGCGTGAGGGGTCTATGGATCCCCGGCCGGAACGAAGTTCCTTTCGCTTTGTGGCAGACGTTTGCAGTACGGTCATAATACATATTGTAAAATATCAAGTTAACAAACAGAGTGAAATTAAATAAAATGTATTTATTTCTAATATAAATAATAATAAGGTATTTAACATATAAATGAACAAAGCTGTACATAGAATTAATAAAAAAATATATAAATGATTAATTAAACGAAAAACGAGGATTAATTTAATAACAAAAAAAATTGGAACTCTATTTTTTTTTATTAATTTTATATTTCTTATTTTAGAAATAAACGTTAAATATTATTTATTTTAAAAATAAACAAAAGTAAAGATATATTTAATGCCGCGGGAAGAAGCCGAGTATAACCGAAGAGAGTCGAAGGAAAGAGAGCAGCCGAGTCTTTCGGTGCGCTGGTGTCAAGAAAAAGTCTTGTTACACTTTTTTCAATCTCAATCTCAGTGCGTAAACCGCGCGATAAGGAACTTCATTCCAATAATGTTCAGTTGGATATACATTGTATAAAACAATTGATACAATAATGATATTGAGTCTTGAGGATCATAATTTTCTTAAGTAATTGCTGACTGTTATTATAAAGGTAATCACAGCATGAGTTAAAATGTGTGATGCTTATAAAACCAAGTTAGACAATTAAATACTAATTACTGTATAATGGTAACAAAAAAGAGTTGTTTACTGTAGGCCTTAATGGTATCGAGTATTTACTGTAATTTTCCTACACAGAAGTTACTTAAGTTGAATATGAATTTAACTGTAGGCATAAGTAGTATCGACTCTACTGTATTTCCCTAATCTACGGAGGTTACATTTTTTATCACTACAATAAAGTAGCAAACGAGCATGCAGTCCACCTGATGGTAAGTGGTCACTGCCGCTCATGGACATCAGTAATCATTCCCAAGTACGATGACATCACACTTAAGTTTGAACACCGATGCGTTGCTACCCCTGAGGACTTAAGACGTTTGTCTCGTGTATAGTGTACCCGGCAACTACGCCTCTCTAAACTGAAACACTAGAATTCCTTTACGGAGGATTATGAGGATGGCGGTGGTATCCCCCCCCCCCGTTGTGTATGAGTTCTACCGCCTGGTGAATTCATTGTATTTTCCCTAATCTACAGATGATACTTATCTTGAAAATAGGCACTGTAGGCATAAATAACATCGACTCCTTACTGTTTATGCTCTCATCTAGGGGTGACGTAACGTGAAAATAACAATAACCGGCGAACCGGCACCGCGGTGACCGAGAAGCGTTTTTGTCGGCCGAGGTTGCGATGAGATGTAAACAACTCTCTATTTCTAAAGCACGTGTTAAGATGCGGATGTTGCTACTGCTTTACTTTTTCTTATGGAGCAGCGATGACGGATCGGCTTCGAATTCGAGACATTTAATTTATCGTGTAAAGGAATCGTGCAAACGAACATGCAATCCTCCCGATGGTAAGTAGTCACTGCCGCCCATGGCCATCAGTAATCATCCCCAAGCACGACTAAATCATCCCCAATTCTGATCACAGATGTTTTGCTGCCCCTGAGGACTAAGATGTTCGCCTCGTGTATAAGTATAGTCGAAAACCACGTCTCTCCAAACCGAAACATAAGAATTGCTTCACAGATGATTATGAGGGTGGCGGTGGTACCTCAACTGAATAAATATTTTTGTTAATGATATAATGAAACTGAACGCTAGGGCCTAAAGATTTTACAGTCTCACGATTAGGTATGGATCTTCGCTCATAGATAATCATGAGACTATAAAATCTCGTGATGATGTTATGGAACTATATAGATATAATACATACTCTGTCCGAAATGCATTGCCCCGAATACTAACAAACAAAAATAATATGATAGTCGTAGAAACAATAAGGTCGTGGGCGGGGCCGAGCCATCATACTGGCGTGTAGATAAAATTTTTATGAGCTTTCTAATGCACACATAATAGCCGTTCCGTGATACCGCGATTCCGCGAGCGAAGCATAAAAAATACATTAACAACGATTTCTTCCTATTTGTCTTTTGTACGGTCATCAACACTTTTAGATACGCACGATACGTCCAAAAATTGCTTTGTTTATGTTCACGCTTACATTATATCTTCAACTTACAAGTATTCATTAGGTATAGGTACAACAAAAACTAACACTGCATTTGTAATATGTACACAAAAAGTAAATTGGCCAATGAATGCTTCTTGCAAGACGCCAGCGAAATAATTGCAGCATAAAATAAAAAAAATATTTGGACTTCCCAGTAGCGTTGACTTGCAAAATTAAATTGTTGGATTTATTTTTGTTTAATTGTTATATTTCTGAAAAAAAATACAATGACACATAAAATGTTGATATATTATAGGCTATAATTGAACCGTGTAAATTACTACCGGTATATAAGTCAATTATAAATTTGACTTGTACTAACGCTTATTATTATCGATTGGAAACATATTAAGTAGTTTTTAGAAGGAAATAATTAACTTCTAATTTAAACGTTGAAAATTAATTTTATTACAGTTAGATCATAATTAAAACATTGTTGGTGGTCGTCGTCTATAGAAAAACATTTTTTTCAAAGCATAAATGACAACATAAAGAAATGAAGAAATAATTTTATTCCAAAAACGAGTGTACAAGAAACAAGTGTCAATCTAAAAGTAAGCAAAAATTACTATTCATTGCAGTTAGTGTTCAAATCGAGTTACTAGTGAAGACTTATATCTCTCTTAACATGAGCAGAGGAGAGCTAGCACATTAAATGCCATTAGTGAAGTTGTTCGGACAAAAACAGAACTGGACGTTATCTGGGAACCAGATTCTGTGACGGAAGGGCCGAATGATTAATGACCAAGCAGCACAAAAAAATGAAATTTTTAATGACAACTCTTGCGTAATAATGTTTGTAAAAAAAGATTAAGCTTTCCCTCATGGTACAAAGGTACCTATAAAAAAAAAAGTGGTATTCAAAGATTTTGCTTTGTTTCCTAATAATAACATGTCTGAGTTATTTTTAATAGATTTTGAAAATGTGCCAGACCAGGAAGACAAACATGAGCGTTTAGAACACACAAATTGACTGCTATTATATTCCATCTCAAAGTTAAACATGACGCTCAGCACGTCAAATAACCATGACTGATGGTTGCTGAAAATAACTTCAAATGGAACTTTCTCTAGTGTGGTAACCATTAATTCCTTTATATTGTCATTTGTCACTGTTTTCGTTTGTCAGACCTATGACTTTTTAATAGTACGCAAGCACGAACAAAAGCATACGATTTATTCATAAAGAAAAGCATCTAAGATGTTTGGAAAGAATATTTACTTTGAAACGGCTTTTCTGTTGTTATGGTTTTCTCTGTATGCCTATCTTGAAAACATACGAATCGCTCGCATTTCATACAAAAACTACAGTATATCTCCGAAAATTTTACTTAAAATGGAATTCTTAAATAAGATCAAACGATGATATTTTCAGATGTATTCTTTTTTTTAGTAAAATTGTAGTATCTAATGTGAAGTGGTCACTGTCACCGATGGACCGATGGATATAATCGTGTGTAAGTAAGTATACTCGTAGTTTAGCTAACTATAAATAAACAAAAAGTTTAATTATACCTACATAAGTAGGTACTCCTTCTTGGAGTTTCTTGTATTTACTTTTTAATTTCATGGTAATGTTTGTCGATATCGACACTTTCTACATATTACATCTTATAAACATATTTGCAAGCGAATACCTGATGTCATCGGCGAAAGTTTAAATGTGACATTCAGAAAATTTCTAGAGACAGAAACGTCTAGTCAAGTAAAGAAGTTTTCTTCAATTACTGCAAAAAATTAAAGTAAAAAATGAACACCAACAAAATTTAAAGTTGAAATACAGCAGACCAATAGAGATCACACAATTCCATGGTAAACATCCAATTTTCGGATGTTTACCATGGAATTGTATGATCTCTGTGTGACATTCTTACAAAGTCAAAGTCATGTCTAAAATTTCTCAAGCATTCTATTACGTACTTAACACGTCGGTTGCATACGACATTTACAACTTTATCTTTTAACGAGGGCAAGATGATGGAATGCTGTGTACTGATTTTATTGCATGCAACTATGATAAATATTGCCGGCAGCGGGCGATAACCGTGGAATTCCGTGCCTAATTGTAACACGTGTGATGAAACTATGAGGCTAAATGAATCTCTTAAATTACATAGGAATTCTAGGAAATAGCTTCCTAGGAGCGAATACATTTACTGCGAATATGTCCATGATAGCCATGTTTGTGAGAGCCGGTGATACAGCAGTCGATAAAGATACAATATTTATTTCAATAGTTTTAGAAACCATGAAATTAGTTTAATTAGTATATATTATAAGGAATAATATGATCGTGTTGTCTGAAGGAGGTGTCAAGAGTCGCTGGAATCGGCGTGTTTGTATGAGGAGAGTCATGAAAGTGGAAGAAGCCAGGCAAGTATGTCAGAACCGTGCCATTTGGCACTTGATACTCTCTGCCTACCCCGTTAGGGATTAGGCGTGAAGATGTGTGTGTGTGTATTGAGTAACTCTATCGTAGACGTCCCGTAGTTAAATCTAACTGTACGTATTGTGGATGTAATCAAGATGCGGATTTCAATTTACGCCTTTGAGCGTTGTTTTGAGTTATTGGGAGGAAATGGGAATTCCCCGGATAGCCGATAATAACTAACACTTCTATCCTACAAGAATTTAAAGTCATGGTGACTTTAATAAGGATATTCAAGATACCATATTGATGATCAGTCTTTCACTATAAGGTAGCAAGGCGCGGCCCGCAAGGCTATTCTTTGCAATTAAGGTATTCTTCAAGTTTGCACTGCTGCACTAGATACTTACTGAACACTATCTTAGAAACTCTTCAAGTTATTTGTGAATACGATACTTATTATGAAAATTAGAAACAAGTACAGCCCGCATGGGTTTTCCCGATTTTGCCATCATAGGGCCCGCTCTGGTTCAATGTGGTATGATGTTTGCTTGCAAAATGTTGCCGACTATTGCCAATAAAATATTTTGCGCCATCTATACTTTGCACATTCTAAGAAGAGACATTTAGTGTCGAAAGCGTTCAAAGAGTAATAAAGGTGAACAAGTGGCATTTCGTAAGCCGCTCCGCAAATGCCGGATGATTCGGTTTTAGTGGCAAATGCCACGTTTTAGTGTTTTGAAGGGTTTGGCTAAATGTCATGGGATGGTGAGAGCAATATACATTGAAGTGTTTGTTCAGTTATTGGCGCTGTAATCTATATATATAAAAGGCAAAACTGATTAACTGACTGACATATCAACGCACAGCCAAAACTACTGTACCTAGAAACTTGATATTTGGTACAGGGGTTTCTTTCATGATCTAAGCGAGCACTTAGAAAGGAGTTTTCGAAATTCCACCTCCAAGGGGTTTTCGACTTCTATGCGGACGAAGTCACAAGCAAAAGCTAGTCTTATATAGTCATCTTTAAAACCATTCTTGGGATTTAGTTTAAGAGTTATGGTTGCAGTCCTTCAATCATCCTCATACTTGAATCCTAATGTAAGAATAATGTAAAAGATCTTACTCCGGAAGCGTAGTAATGAGTAGTTGAGCTGTGGTAGGCTCAGAGATACTCAAATATCTCTTTGGGTATGCCTTATATCGAACGTGTCTTATATTGTAATTATTTGTAAATGAAAAGAAATTATTAAGAAGCCTAGAATAATATTTATTTTTGATTTTTATAGATTTTTGTAGGCGGCAGATGCCACAAATCATCAAGCGATCTCCACGCTCGTAAACTTCCAAACCAAAAATCATATAGTGAATGTGTAATATAAGTCCTTGTTTCACATCATTTTCACAATGAAATTTAAATTTTGCATAATAATGGTGAACTTAACGAAGTACCAACCACAGCAGCCCGTAAAGTACCAACCCAACACTCAAAAATAGATGAAAGCAAAGTCAAGCAAGGTTATTTTATGTTGTGACGAATGGAAACTTCGGGGATTTTTTGAATTTTATTTCACATGTGAATAGTGTCAACTCCCCCAAGGGACAGTCACTTAACATGCAAGGGGATGCAGTCATTATTATCTCGAGGATTAAGAATGTCTGAGTGTAGTAGTTAGCGCGTTTGTACGCTTGTTCAACGATCTTTTCTATTTATCACACATCAACAAAGCAAGTAGGTACTACAAGTGGTATAAATAATGTATGTCTGATATGTTTGTAAGATTTGTAACAAACATAGTTTAATGTTGCTTTTATTTCTCATAATGTTCTTTAAGGGTTGCCAAATTTTGAAAATTCGATTTTATGCGTCCCACTTCTAATTTACCCTATAAGGCCGTTGGTCCGGATTGTTATCATTTGATTGAAGAGATAAGACGGAGGCTCAATGAACGGCTTAAAATGAAAATTTTACCATTAACCCGTACCTTTTGTCTACAATCCGTTGTGAAACATCGTGGTAGAAATATATTAGTAACTATAGGTTAAAATTTCTTTTTACCCGCGACGGTTCGAAGACTGTATGTGCGTTTGGGGTGATAGGATGTTTGTGTGTTGGTGTAAACAAATTTATTTTTTCCGATTCGATTTTACAATCCGATTTTTATGCGGTTTTCAGTGATGGATTCTGGTTTAATTGGTGCATGTTCTTAAGAATTTATTTAATCCAAGAAATCCCGTCGGGGGCTGCTATCACTATTTTAAATTTCAACACAAATAAGTATAGCAATAAATTTATGGAATTACGTTAGGTACTATAAAAATACAAAACTACTTAATTTAATGGCAGCCCCGGACGGATTTTAGAGACTTAGATAGACTAAATGTTCGTTATATTTATATAGTTCTCAAGGGTAGCACCACATCTGTAACCAATTATACGTTTCTTACTTTTCTTACGTTACCATTCTTCAGTATGAGGTTTACTAGATTTAAAAAAATCAGTAACATTAAAAGGCATGAAGTTAGCATGTTTACTACTTCAGTTACTATAAAAAAATGACCGCAGTCGGCAGTAATCCAGTGATCAATTAACATGTAATGGGCTGCGTGCTCGTTTGTAGCATACATTACATAAATAAAATCGGCCAAGTGCTAAGTGCTAGCATACATTACATAAATAAAATTAAGTGCGAACTGCACACGAAGATTATCGTTTAGTACCATGCGATATTTGTAAATTAGTTCGTTTGATATTATATATGTACTTTCTATGATAGATGGTATGGTACCTTATTTGGTATATAAATCAATACTTTTGTATGAAGGGCTTTCACAAGATGGCGTTGTACCATCAGTCTCCAATGAGAACATAGTCAATACCAGTAGTCACAATAATGCACTGTTTAAAAATGTAAATGTCTAACTATTACGGTTGAAAGACCTGAGCCCTGTGACAAACGCATGGACATTAGAGTATATGGCAGTCCTTTAGTAGGCCCTTTTGGCATTCGTAAGGAGTATTCGGTATGGTATGGTACCCCTGAAAATAGCTTGTCTATAGCGAGAAATATGAAAACAATAGAGAATAGACGCCACTGGTAACAAAATGCAAATGAAGAGCATAATCCCTAAAACACAAAAGCCTCTAGCAATCACTACATCATGTCCACTTTGGAATTAAGAGGGATTAGTTAGAGTATCGAACTAGCCACTCTATTCGTCCCAGAGGCATCGTGAGGGAGATTAGTCTGGATGCACTTTATAATGGCACATGGGGCTCGGAGAAGGTTCTCAACCCTTTGATTAGGTGTTCTAAATTGCACGTATTTAAAGAACTTTTGTGATGCAAGGAATGGTGAGAGTTTGCAGAATTTGGTCTTATTTTAAGTTAGTTATTCTATCTCGCTATCGAGTGTAATTCGATGAATAATCTTTTAAGTGAGAGTAGGACAGATCAACCAACTTACCAAACGACTTACCAACCAAGACATGAATTTGAGAATTAATTTCTTGAATAATTTTAAAAGACAACTTTTTAATTTACGTTTATTGTGTGTCGTCATAGCATCTATTAGAATGCGTATTTCGTGAAAGTATCAACTATCTATCTATTACGGTTTCGGTTATCTATTACAGTTAACAGAAATACAGCCATATGCCAGACGCATGAACACAAGAATCTGTATTAATAGTCTTGTTGGCACCCGTTCGTTATTGATTCCTAAAAACCGTTTGTCCACGGTGAAAAAAACGTAACACAAAAAATAGACGTACCATTAGCAAAATACAAATAAGGGTCCAAATCTCCAAAACACAGGCGGCTCTAACACTCACTACATCATGTCCACTTTGAAATTAAGAGGGATTAGTTAGAGTATCGAGCTAGCCGCTGTTCGTCCCAGAGGCATCGTAAGGGTGATTAGTCTGGATGCACTTTATTAGCGCACATGGGGCTCGTGGAGGTATATTAACCCTTTGATTAGGTCTTCAGTACATTTGAGAGAAATCTGGAAAGTTTTGTGACACTCGTAAACGAAATAGTGAAAGTCGGCAGTATTTGGTCCTTCTTGTTTCGAGTTAAATATTCTATTTGATTATTGACTTTAAATCGATAAATAATTTGTCAAATTAGGGTAGGACTCGAACGGTTCCGTGCCAATTGAGACCAATTGGAATACAGGTCTTACACGTATTTTCTTGAATATTTAAATAAATAACTTTAATATTTAGTTTTGTTGTTTGTTATAATATAGGAAATATAGGAAGCATATATAGGAAAACATATTTTGTGAAAGTTTAAATGCCGAGATATTACGGTTCAAAAAATACAGCCCTGTGACAAACCTACGGCTAGAAGAGCCTATAATTATAAGGCCTGCCCTGTTGGCATCCATAGAATGCCAAAAAAACAGGTTATCTTTGAAAAAAAAATAGCGAAACGCTGGAAGATACAAATAAGGGGCCTAATCTCCAAAATACACGCGCCTCTAAAACGCACTACATCATGTCCACTTTGGAATTAAGAGGGATTAGTTAGAGTATCGAACTAGCCGCTCTGTTCGTCCCAGTGGCATCGTAAGGGTGATTAGTCTGGATGCACTTTATTAGCGCACATGGGGCTCGTGGAGGGTTATCAACCCTTTGATTAGGTGTTCAAATTTGTACGTGTTGAGAGGACTCTAGAGTTTTGTGATAAAGGGAATGGTAAATGTTAATTATTCTGTCAGATTATTGATCTGGTATTGTGCCAGATGGTAGAACTCGTTTAGTTTGACCGGGGAGGTACCACCGCCACGCTTACAATCCACGGTGAAGCAATTTTTGTGTTTCGGTTTAGAGAGGTGTGGTTGCCGGCTATACTTATGCATGAGACGAATATCGATTTAATTGTGCTTGTAACTACATTTATACAAGAAAAAAATATTGGTCTATCTTGATGCTAGTTAGTTATTGTATCTAGTTGTCGATTTTATTTCAATGAAACTAAGTAAATTGTTGTTAATAATTGTGTATTGATTAATGGAACTAATTTTATTTAGTAATTTAGTAATTTTATTAATTATTAACACGCTTATATTAGCTTCACTTGTATGTATGTTTGTTTGTTTGCTTGTTTGTAACTGACTCCTTTGGACTCGA
>DWNR01004638.1:0-10718 GCA_018250455.1 Polygonus leo
TGGGTAAGAAAATTAATTTTTATTTTCACATGAAGACGTTCATGCAGTTATATAGTTTTAATAAACACAATTTATTTTTATGCTACTATTTTATCACTAATAATTTCGTAAAATAAATTATTCAACTGCCCCATTTGCATCTTTTAGTGACAGAAATGTAAAGGTACTCATGACCAAAAACAATTTTAGTAACAATAATCTGACGTACAATTAGGATAGAACTGATCATAATGAAACAATGGTACACTAACAGGGGGTTACGTTATGAGTGATATTACAAATTCAAATGCATTTAGACTATTTGCATTGAATGTACTGACGTTAACATAAAGTGTATTGACAGCCTTGTGTAGATTTTATATATTTACTCATAATACAATCAGTTACATATTAATGTGGGTAAATTATTTTGTTTTAAGAGTAATAGGTATGCTTAATTCAATACAACACTTTTCAGTTTAAACAATGAGATGGGGATTTAGGTTTTCCCACCATATTTTATCTCATAATATAAATAATAAGATTGTTAGTCATTATAATTGAAAACAAATAGGCATTGTTGCATTGTATGTATACAATGATTAATATTATTAAAACGGACTTTGATTCTTGAGGAAAATTGTCGAAAATTGAAGGTAGATACTGACCGAGCAACCTGTCACCATTGAGCAACTGGCGGATCTTATCCATCCACAGCTGGGTGTCTTGCGAGGTCTGGGCAGCCAACAGCACGCGCGGCTTGCTCGGCTCCTGCGCCGAGAACACGGCGAAGGCGTGCGGCCGAGACCGCGACTTCGCTCGCTTCACCACGCAGCCCGAGGGCAGTTCCACCGTCCCAGCAGCCGCGCCCGCCTCGCTGCAGTACACCGCCAGCGAGCCACCCTCGCACGTCGGACTCGGCCGCAGTATACACCATTGTCTCTTCCACGACTGCCAAAACGACCAATGTCAACCCAATGTTATGATACAACCGACCGCTTTCAGTTTACGAAACCTTACCTTGAACGGATTCAGCCCGAGGTTCGACCTGAACGGATACTTCACCTCCAGGTACCCAGACATCTTAGGCACGACTTAATCACAATATAATTGACATTTTGAGCTTCGAAATTAATTTTCGCAAGCAGTTATTTGCACGAGGTGCACATGTATTCAAACAAAATTGTTTACAAAATTTCACAGATAACAAATAGTGTTGAGGCGTTAACGGAAAATCGATACCAGTTACCAACCAAAACCAGTTTTCCCCAAAGTATTTCTTTGTTTGTAAAGTTGTGTAAATATTTAATAAATTATCAGAAATATATTACATATTATTATTGTATTACCTTTTTTTCTATTCCAATCAATTTAAAATCTAGATAATTATAAAGGGCTATGTGAATCATCTGATGTTTGATGATCTTTGCTTTGCGGATTACTGACAGATAGGACGAGTTTATGACTTGTCTATGATTTTTCAGCGGGAAATTATATTTTTATTGACCACGTCAAAGTACATTTACTTATCGTAATTTCACAAAATGAAGAACAGAATAATCGTTTTAATATTATATTTATAAGTTTAATTTATTCTATTACATCAAGCTAATAACTGACATTGCAAATCCAAAGGGTAAAAAACGCAAAAACAGACGTAAGTATGTATAATATGTTTTGCCAATAGCTTATTGAAAAAATATCTTGACCTTATTATTTTGATAGCTTAGTAGTTTGATAGCTATATAGTCTGTATCGTTTATTGCTGATCGTCGACATAGGGCTAGAACTTAATGAAGTCAATTTATCAGTTTAAGTATCCTAAACTCTAGATACCTAATTTGAAAACTTAAAAGCCACGTCTCACGAGCAGACTTGAGAGGCTGCTGGGTGAACTAAATGCTCGGTCTGTGAGGACAGCGAGACCGACACCGAGACCCGAGGCAATGGTACGACCTTCGGGGCTTCGAGACAGAGGCTACTTCACGCAATAAACATTTGTGCAACAACTCACGAGGCTGCCTTGTGACAGTGCTCGCCCAGTGAAGAGTGAGTATGCGGTAAATAATAGTAGATGAAATATTGATACGGTATAGTTACATTTTTTTCTCAATATTTATTATTGTATGTTAAGATTTTATATGTATAGATAACAAAGGTATTTCTTGTACATTGTTATAGTAATAAAAAGCACTTAAGAGATGAAAAACTTTATTAATAAACATAATAGACACATACCAAACAACAAGTTAATACTTATAAAATGTGCACTTACTATTTTATATCTACAAAGTGAAAAATGGGTACAAAACAAAATAAAAACTGATATATTGCACCAACAGTGGCGCATGTAACAAAGTTGATATAGTCTATCGAAACAGTTATTAAAAATGTGGAGTAGGAGCGGAAGGCAAATAAACCATTCCATCTGATTCATATGAAACTTAGCTACGATATGGTAACGATTTCGAGGCTTACATTAAAATGCGTAGAATGCGGCACACTACCAAGATCCATCATAGTGTAAGATGTCTAGCTGTAACGTCTCCTCGCTGATATTAATTTGACGGGTGTTAAGCACATTACACATAGGGATTGCAATTGCTGGATTCAATATATAACAATCTAGCTAGAGAGCCATCGCTTTTATACCGGCTGGATCCAGGTATTAGGATCATTTCAATTCAGCTAGATTTATCTAGCTGGATTGAAAATGGTGCCAGATTGCAATCCCTTGTTACACAATACAATAGCCGGGCCCGCTGGGCGGCTGCGCGTCGATGCCGCGGCGCAGCATGCGGCACGCGTGCTCCTCCATGCGGCAGTACGTGTCCTGGGACACCTCCAACGGCAAGCTCCTCGTGTCCGGTCGACCGTTCGACTTGAGCTTGGCGCTCCACAGCTTTTCCGCTACGGCGCTCGCGCGGGGCCACACCCTGGACACGATAGTATTCATCGTAAAAGATTTTTTTTTTATCTTATAAGGTTAGCAAACGAGCATGTCCACCTGACGATAAGTGGTCACTGCCGCCCATGGATAGGTATTAGTAACAATTCCCAAGTACGATTTAATCTACCTGTACCTAAGGTTGATCATATATATATGTGTCCCTGAGGACCTGAGGGCTAAGATGTTCCCCTTTTTCGTACTTGTAGCCGGCAACCACTCCTCTCCAAACACTGGTTCTACCACCTGGTGCTTTCATATACTTTGAGGTGCGACGAACAGAGATTAATTGTACGAACAAACACAAAAATGTGTGTCAGGATGTATGTATGAAACCACCTAAAACGGATATTTCGTGCTAATAAGAAGTAGATCTATCACTAATGCCCGTTTGTTTTATAATATTGCAAGATATCAAAAATAAAATAACAAGATCAAAATATTTTTTGATAAGGACATAAGTCTTGTACCTGTTAATAACATTTCTATCGTCAACCATTTCACCCCACATACACGCTTCGCCGCCGACGATGTTCGGAAGGACAGTGGCATTTTCCATGATATCGTATACCATCTGTCTGGGATCGCTCTGGTAGTAATTCGTCCACTCGCTGGCCAAGTGGTCCAGATACCAATTAGATGAGAATAGAACTCTATGACCAGCTGACAACACCTATAAACAAACATAAGGGTATTTTAAATATTGTAGGTCATAATTTAAATGAAATAAACATGCAGGAGCATATTTTAGGAAACTGATTTCGTTGAGATTATCTCTTCCAAAAAAATAGAGGATTTACTTGTATACAAACATGGTCTAACCTTAATTCCTCCATGCAGGCGCGGTCACAGCCTGAAATTTTGGCGGGTCATAATAATAATCAATTCTAAATTGTACCACTGAATTTCGTTTAACATGGGAATATACTTTATAATACTCAGTATGGCAAATCTATCTGTATATATAAAAGGCAAAAATTATTAACTGAATGACATATCAACGCACAGCCGTAACTACTTTACCGAGAAACTTGAAATTTGGTACAGGGGTTCCTTTCATGATCTAAGTGAGAACTAAGAAAGGATTTTTTGAAATTCTGCCCTCAAGGGGTTTTCAACTTCTACGCAGATGAAGTCGCGAGCAAAATCGCCGTATCTATAAGCCGTATCTTGCTTTTGCGCATTGGATCAATATTTGAAGTTGCAACTTGGATATCAAATATTTCTTTAAACAGAGTTTATTTAATAAATAAATAATGTTTGCGATTATAATATCAATATATGTGAGTAAAGACAAATATGTTAACAATTACGAAAATTTGTAATGATAAAATATACTGATAACAAAATTGTTGGGATAACTATTTACCTACATGTTATGTTATCATAACATGTTTGTGATGTTTGTCACATCATACACATTGGAAGGAGCTTATTGGATTTGACCTCTTATGTAATAGGGATATACCTAGAGGATTATTACGTTAACACTCTATGAGTATATGAATAAAGGTTGTAATTTCTTACATATGTTATATTAATATTATCGAAAATTAATTTAGATTAATGACATGAACATACTTATATTAAAATGTCTGCCTCGGGAGTGATTGCACAGAAATCAGAAATCCCTTATGTTGAACAAAATGTAACATTAACTCACCTCAATCATTTCGTGGACAGGCCCGTATTTCCATACTTGAATAATTGTTTCTTTTGATAACGGAACTTGTTCATCGAATACCTCCTAAAATCATAGAAATATTAAACATTATTTCCCTAAAAATCAAAATTACAACAAGGCAACAGAAAGAATCCTTTTCTTTCTCAACAAAAATATACGTACTTGCCACACGATTGGGTTAGTCGTGTTTCTGAGAAGTGGAATTACGTTTCTCATGAAAAGCGCATGGAGACCTGCAGCTGTCACATTGTTCCGTTGCATATATTCCTTAAGTTCTGGATTGGAATTCCTGAAAAAAATATTTTTACATGTATTGATTGAACGCGGTAACATTGACAATATGATATTTAACAAAGATTAAAGAATACCTATTTTATAAGATAAAACTAACTAATTTTCCGTAGTTCGACCGGAGAGGTACTGCCGTCACCCTCATAATGCTTCGCGAAGCAAAATATTATGTTTCGGTTTGGAGAAGCGTGCTTGCCAGCTATATTTACACGCGAGACGACCAACTTAGTCCTCAAGGGTAGTAATGCATCTGTGGTCAACCTCAAATGCGATTCAATTATACTCGGCGACACTTACGTACTAATGTCCAAGGGCGGCACTTACTATAAGGTAGATTGCATGCTCGTTTGCTACATTTATAAGATAAATAAATCCTCTGTGCCACGTCTATAAAATTTAAAACGATTTCAATAATAGATTTATATCGTTACCAGCAGTCTAAATCCACTTCGTCACCACCAACGTGGAAGAATTTGTCAGGGAACCATTCATGCGCTTCATCGAACAAATCCTTGATTAGTTTGAGTGCAACGTCACTGATGGGGTTTATTGGACCCAAACCGATCACGTTTTGCCGTTTATAGCATTGAGTCAAAATACTAGGATATGCTGCTCCCCACGAACGTGTATGTCCTACGTAAAAAAATAAACAAAGTTAAATTAATTATCATCATAACAACCCATTGCCGTCCAACTGCTGGTTAAAGGGTATAGAGCACTTTCCTCTCACAATGAGAAGGATGTAAGCAGTTCACCGCGTTGGCGAATTAGGAATAGTAGATTTCACAAGTCCTTGAGGAGTTTCCGACCACTTCTTAGGCTTATGAAAACCCATACAATGATTTCCTTCACCGTAAAAGAAGTGATAAATAAATTTAAATATGCATGTAATTTTTGAAAAAGACGCCTGAGATACGGTCCCAGACCCTTAGCGTGAGAAATCTAATTCTTTACAAATAGGCTGGATCCCTAGTCAATAGGTACGCTAAGTGTATGTGAAAAGCTAAGACCATTAACTTTAAAAGTAAGAATTGGTGAAAATGTCATGGAATTTCTAAAGTAAATAATTATTTACCAGGAACATCGAATTCAGGTATAACGCGTATCCCGCGGTTCCTCGCGTACTGAACGACTCTCTCGATGTCGTCTTTTGTGTACACCATCGAGGGATGAAATGCACCTTTTTTGCTAGAATGACAAAAAGTAGGTTGATTACCATTGTTGTAATCATAAGGATTCAATTGTAACCTTGATGATTTGCAAAACACACATTATATACACAAACTTACTAAGTTTATCTGTAAATTGTAATATCACCTATTAAGAGTATTGTCCACGTGGTTACAACAGTAAGCCTACCTGAGTTCTGGGAACTTTTCACTCTGGTAGGGGAAGCTCTGATCGTCGACGATATGCCAGTGGAACACGTTCATCTTATTAATAGCCATCGCCTCCAGAGTCTTAAGGATGTTGATGACTGTTATATAATGGCGTGAAGTATCGAGAAGCAGTCCTCGATGCGGGTAGCCCGGATAATCGGTGATCTCCGTCGTATTTATACGAATTTCCTGAAATGTTTCATTTTCATTAAACCTCCATCTGGCGAGAGAACTAGATCATTAAGCATTAATTAAAAATTGATACTGAGAAGTAATCTTAACAAGTTTTATGGCTAAACCCGCCATTTACATATGTACGTCGCGATTTTATGAGAATTTCGCACAAATGTGTAACTTGTTACAATTAAAAGATATCATAGATTATTAATCTTTATATGATTTGATGAAAGTTACTGGCTGAGCTACGTTTCTAAGTCCGCTTATATTTATTTTTAACGTTTAGAGGTAACAAACGAGCATGCAATCCACCTGATGGTAAGTGGTCACTGTCCATGGAAATTAGTAATTATCCCCCAATACGATTAAATCGTACTTCAGGTTGATCACAGATAGTTGCTCAAGGATATTGAGACCTAACATGTTCGCCTCGCGTGTGAGTGTAGCCGGGGACCATGCCTCTCCGAAACAATAAATTACTTCAGATTATGAGGGTGGCGGTGGTAACTCCCCCGTCGATCTACATAAGTAGTATCACCTGTCAAAATAGAATGTACCTGTCAGAATAGAACAAAGAATGACCTTATTTGTTCTATTATTACGGTTGATATACTTTCAAAGCATAAAAAGCATAGCATAAAAAGGAAAAAAACAAGTTGATGATACTTTACGTCGTAATTATCAGAAAGGTAGAACAGTTGTGCGAATGTTTCCAATCCTCGTATAGCACCCCATACTGAGTTTGTTTTTATTTTCGATTTTTTGGAAACCTTAAGGTGATCTGGAATTCAAAATTTAATAAAATGGAGAAAATTAATATCAAGCTTATGGTGATAATCTATATAAAATATATAAAAGGCAAAACTGACTAACTGACTGACATATCAACGCACAGACGAAACTACTGTACCTAGAAACTTGAAATTTGGCACAGGGGTTCCTTTCATGATGTAAGTGAGCACTAAGAAAGGATTTTTCAAAATTCTACCCCTAGGGGGCTTTCGACTTGTATGCGGATGAAGTCGCTGGCAAAAGCTAGTAAATAATATAAGACGAATTTCTATTGTGCATATTTGTGCATGTTTCCTAGATACGATGCCCAGTAGTGGAATAATACAACGGATGAATGGAGATGTTAAAAATATATTTCCTTAAATTTAATAGGCGTATAGAGAAGTAAAAAGCTTTGATCAATAAATGTGCGTGCAGTGAAAAGGAATCGCTCCCTTTTGACTGTTTACACACTTTTGTTCACAACTATTGTTCAAATGCAATATCTTATAGTGGAGAAATTGTCGATAAAATTACATTAGCATTAAGCCCTTAAATTAATACTAATCTTCCACCAAACTCTCTCCATAGAAAATGCGTGTAACAAGTTTCAAACTATGAAAAAAATATTTTATTTAACATTTAAAATAATTCAAATAGGCAACTTCATGACCAACTAACTCTGCAACTCTGCAACGCGAAAATCATATTCTGTATCACCATGATTTTGACTGTCAATTGTGTTATGAACATGCCGTCGATTTAATTATTAACCGGTAAAACAAAAACAATTTATAATAATTTCGTATTATCATATTTTTAGACAATAACCCACAGGTTTGGAAAATGTATAATTTTATCAACACGGTGCCTTCTATAGGCGATTGTGCTTTTGTGTCCGTGTGCTTGGGTGCGTGTTATAGCTTCCCTATTATATAGCCCGACAATAAATGAACGCAAACAAATATTAATTAACATTGTTAAGTTCTGAATTCGGGCAAAAATTATTGTGGTATGTTTAATCAACAATATTTTATACATTACCTATACTAGCAAGGCGACCGAGCTTCGCTTCGGATAATTCTAACATAAGCAGAGGTGTCAGCGGCAGTTATACATTGCCTGAAAACATAAATAAAACGACGTTTTCTGGAAATGAAACCTAGCTAGATCGATTTATCGCACCCGAAACCCCCTGCATACTAAATTTCACGAAAATCGTTGAAGCGGTGTTCCGAGATTCAGATTCTATGTACATAATTATATATATACAAGAATTGCTCGTTTAAAGATATTAGATAAGATACTAAATTATGGTTGAAATACGTGCTTAACTTGTAGAGCAAACGAGTCTAATAGATTTAAAATTTGCCATCCTTTTTTAACACGCTTTTATTAGCTTGGCCTGTATCTGTGTATGTATGTAACGGAATCTTTGAGCTTAATTTTCACCAGTTTTTAGAAGTCTGATTAACATGAAACTTTGCACACGTCTCAAGGACCGATGACAATGCAATAATTCGATAAAAAGTAAATTATAGTTTAAAAAACTAAAAAAAAACACGCTATTAAAACTAATTTAACTAAAAATTTAAAAATAAAACTGTAGTAATCAATTAATTAACATTGAAAGTGGAAGTATGTCAGAACCGTGCCATTTGGCACTCGATACTCTGCCTACCCCGTTAGGGATTTGGCGTAAGTGGTTACTGCCGCCCATGGGCATCAGTAATCATCCCCAAGTACTATTAAATCACACGTAAGTTTTAAGCACGCTTTTCCAAACCGAAAAACGGTCGTACCTGACCTACCCGGTCTAACTAAAGAGCTATACCACCTGGTGATACATGTTACAGTGATAGCCTTATGGTTGATATCTAAATCTCGCTAGCGATCTCGGAATTAAATAAATATTAGTTGTAGAGTAGAATTAAGTAATGTATTAGAGTTAGTAAGCAATTATAGGCTTATGGTTAATAATTCGACCTTTCACGTCCTGGTTCGATCTAGTGATTATATTACTTATTATTTGAATATCTGTACCAGTGATTTTTCAATATTACATACGTGTTAGAATTTTATTACTAATTGCTTTTCGTGAAGGTAAACGTTGCGAGGAAATTTGCCGACCTAAAAGATTTAAAGAAACACTGTTGATTGTTAGGTCGGATTCTCAACCACTAGGATATCACTGCTTAGGACCGCAATGTACTAAGACCTAAACAATACAGACAATAATCGGCTTTGATGACGATAAGAATTAAATTATCACGTAAGTTTCCACAAATAAAACATTATGAAGAAACTTAAAGCTAAAATTTTGATATAAAACTAAAAAAGTATAGCAGTGGAAAATAGGAAAATACAAATTAAACTAGGAACATGCATAACTGCGTAAACTATTTTACATTAAATTTTATCATTGACGTTCTGACAGTTTAGCCAGCTTTCAATGTATCGGGATGTCTATTTTCGTCTGGTTTCGGGGCATTATAGCAGTTTATTATCAACTAATGTTGATTGTAGTGGTTTTGATGAAGAATAAACTGCATAATATAATTTAAATCCTCGACTTAACCCCTATTAAAAATCGTCGAAATCAATCATACACAAAGAAGGTATGTTTTTTTACGAATGTGTAGTTGCTGTTGACCCTACTGGCTTTTACAGCTTCACCGAGCGTTTAAGGCAAGCCAGCTAAGGGCTCAGCCGGGAAAGAAGACCTGGGCTAAAAGGGGAGGGCTGCTCCTACGTCGGCTATTCGCGTCGATATGGGCAGTGGGACTTTAGATGACCTAAGCCATCTCTTTCCAATAGTGGGTTACGGGTAATGTAAGGGCACCTCCTGTGAGGTTCGGACCTGACGGACTAGGAGCGAAGAACGTCGCATCACTCGGGGAACGACTCTTCACCGAGTGGCGGCCGTGATATAATTATAATATGCATGATTTTAATACTAGAAATAAAAATAAGCCGCATTTGTCCAAATACAGACTTTCTATTTCAATGATAACAATGTAAGGTCTGAAGTAAAGTTGTGAGATCAGCTCCACTAATAATAGACAGATGTAAGCTCAGTCATTGTATACATATACTTTTTTAAAATATGTGTATAATGGAGCTTGTTTCGCTGTTTGTTCTTCGTGGTAGCTTCTTGACTTTCAAACAGAGTTCTGTAAAGAATCTTTAGTAGAAATTCGATTATCCGATATTACCTCAAATATACATATTCGCGATTATCCGAACTACCAACCGCGACCAATATTAAATACCAACAAATCGAATTTATGCAAGTTTGAATGTGTCAGAACTGGCATTATCCCGTCTACGCCCTGAGTTATCCTACTTCCTACTAATATTATAAACGCAA
The DNA here is from genome assembly GCA_018250455.1 of Polygonus leo. NCBI lineage: Eukaryota > Metazoa > Arthropoda > Insecta > Lepidoptera > Hesperiidae > Polygonus > Polygonus leo. Next base: position 10,599 of record DWNR01004638.1, read on the forward strand.
AAGTTTGTAAGTATGGATGTTTGTTACTCTTTCACGTAAAATGACTGAATGGATTTTAATGAAACTTTACATTAATATAGCTTATAAAATAAAATAAATGCTTCCATCAGAATAAAACAT
>DWNR01004639.1:0-10715 GCA_018250455.1 Polygonus leo
GGAGAGGCGTGTGTAGCAACGCATCTGTGATCAATCTTAGGTATGATTTAATTGTACTTGGGGATGATTACTGATGTCCATGGGCGACAGTGACCACTTACCATCAGATGGACTGCATGCTCGTTTGCTAACTTTATGCGATAAAATATGGTAGTTATCCGTTTTACAGGTAATATAAATAATTAAGTCCTGGTTAGTTGTTTATTTGAAATTTACCCGCGTTACAATTAAATTGTATCCTGCGTGACATGTCAACTTGTGATCCACGTTTTTACTCGATAAATATCACGCGATAAATATCGAGCGTGTAGCGTTCTCCTTTCATATTATGCTTTGTTTATTGCTACGGTAATTCCTTCAAGCAACCAGGAGCCACGTCAAAAGCGGCATCACTATATTTAAATGTACTTGTGTGTTTGTTTATGTGCATAGGGGCCATTAAAGCCTAAAAGCCTCGCCGCGCCTCGGTCATTAAAGTCACATAACAGGGAAGAAAGTTTCATACATTATTCCAAGGACATTGCACTTACTTGCAAGACTTGAGCTCCATCATACAGACTCCTCTAAGATCTCGGCAAAATTGCTGTGCAATATTGCACAACATGTCACGTCAAGTTTTCACTTTCGAAAGGCGAATATAACTTGTTTTATCAATAACTAGCACGGCGATCGAGCTTCGCTCGGAAATTTTTAACATAATCAGTGCCATCTATTTTTAAATAGCTTAACTTCTCGTTGTTCATAACCTGAAAACACGGATAAAACGACGTTTTCTAAAAATAAAACCTAGCTAGATCGATTTATCGCCCCCGAAACCTTCTAAATACAAAGTTTAAGAAAATCGTTGGAGCCGTTTCCGAGATCGTTGATCGTTTCCGAGATTATATAATATATTATTAGATTAGAATAGATAAAGTCCATAAAGATAGAAAAAAGAAATAAGTTAGATAAGTGATGTGATGGGTTGGAGACTTTTTTTCTTATTTCGTTAAGAGACAAAATAAGAGAAGTATAAAGAATTATTTTAATGCTATGTTTAGTGTAATGTAACTCATATTACACAATTATATCAGCTATAAAATAACTTTATACTTCTCAAACATTATAAAATAAGGTTTATTAGGATTCGGAGATTTTTACTGAGATAGTTACCGTTTGTTCCACATAGTGAATTTTCCGAAATGGTAGTAGCTTTTGACAAAGGAACAAATTTTGAAGGAATTTTGTGAACTAAAAGTGCGTTACCTATTATTACCTGGATACAAGTCTCATTTTAGACTAAAAAGGCTTGACCATAAGTGAAGTTTAAACTTCAGTTACTTCTTTTTAAAATAGCGTAAAACTCCGCACGTCTATGATTGGTGTTTGATTGCTTAACAAGAATCGAGTATCGTTCAAAAGGTATGGTATACTATCTATATTTCCTGTATTTGTATTGTTTTTTTACATTGTATATTTAATGTGTATCGATAAATTATTTGCTATGTTTATTATTTCTTCTATATTAAATGAAAACCAATGGATTAATCAGGTGGTAGTCGAGTATTTCAACTGGGATGGTACCATCGCCACTCTTATTATCAGACGTGATGCAGTTTTGCAGAGGCGTTTTTGCCGGCTATATTTACTCACGAGGCAAGCATTTTAGTAACCTTTTCAAGATGCTTTTTCCTCCACCCTAAGGTTTTCTGGCAGAGATCGCTGCTCTAGCGACAAGACCGAATTGTGTATGTTTTGTGTTCATTGATCTTTGTCTTTGAGCTCTATGTGGTAGTGTAGTAAAGTATATTGTATTGTATTGTTTCCGTGGTCAACCTCACGTACCATGCAATCGTAGGTGAGGCACTTAGGGTTAATTACAAATGTTTATGGCCGGTACTAACTACTTTCCATGGTGGACTGTAGGCTCGTTAACTATATTCATTCTATTTAAAAAATAAAAACACCTTACTATAAGTGTATTTCCAAAAAACTTTTAGTGATTCGTCGTTATTCTGAAACTTCCAGCAAAAATTCAACGTTTTCTCTTAAAAGTACTTAACATAAGCAGTTGAAATGAACGTCACGTTAAAGAGTTACATTTCGGTGAACTAACTAGGAAGTAAGCCGGATTATCCACAGTGAGTAGCAGATAATCCTTTCGCGATGAAACTTTCTTAATGCGACCTGTTGCGCTGTCACTTAGATAGAAACAATACTTTGTTGCTTAGTTATTGCTGTAGAATTCTATATAGTTTTATTTGTAAATGAGCTACTGTCTGCGTCTTCGCTAGCTATATTAGGCAATTTTAATAAATGTCGAAAGGTCGAAACGACGAGCCGTTTCTGAGATCAGTGCGTACAAACACACAGACAAACCGACAAACCGACAACCAGACAAAAATTCTAAAAATCGATTTCTCAGTACAGACGGCGATCTGTTATAGATATATTATATGTAATTATACTCTATTCAATTTTGGGTACATGCATCAGTTGGTCCAAAAGACCGAAGTAATTAAGAAAAAAAATGATTAGCCACCGTTTATTATCCATTTTGTATTTTAAGAGAATATTTAAATAAAAAATATTTTATTTAAATAACCATATACATATTCCTAAAAGCATCTAATCTATCCATTTATTCGAACGTTTGGTTATTATTTATTATTGGAGATATTGATTAAAAATTAAAATATGAATAAGTTATTTCAAGGTGAAGGTCCTAATGGATTATTTGCTCTAATGGATTGCTGGCACGGAATGATAGCCAAAAATGCCCTCGGGTCTATCTGTCCTTAAGTATAATGAGTCTATTATCCGTAACTTGTTTTATCTTTTATTAGATATCGGTAATTGAAGACACTATCGTCAACTGTAGTATGTTCGGCATGCAGTACGTATGCACTATACTAAATGATCCCTGTAGAAGACAATTAATCAAATAAGTTAAAGAATTAGATATATAAAATTGGAATACATAATATGTATAGAAACTTTGTTTAAACCTTATATGTAAATCACTTGTATTGATTTTTTAAAATAATTGTGTGTAAGATAGAAAATAAAAGGAAGTAGTTCAAATTAATTTACGCCGAGTGATGTGTAGACTTGGTTAGATACCCAATGTAGACACAGTACACTTTGCCGAAATATAACACATCGCATTTGCTTACAATTTATATTTCTGTGTTATTATTTTGTGTCTAATGTGTTGTAGTATTTGTAATACCGAAGGCAGAACTATTTAAAGATTTAAACATAAGACGGTAGTTTGAATGGATATTACTTTGAAAATGTAATGGGAAAATGTTACGTTGCCATTTCGTTCGCAACCTAAAACTGAAAATATATCGTACCAAACGTACAAAGTTTGAACCCGCGAGAATTTGTGTTCCTACCTATACTTGCTTCTTCGTTTCCCTATTGAATATATGTGGAAGGAATATATGTGATAACTTTGTTTATTTTACGACTAATCCATTACCCTATTCTTAAACAAGGTTTTACTTCAAGAACTTTTAAAAAGAGTGTGTTTGGCCACCATCATGCATCTGCATCGCTGTCATACATGCCCAGACAAATTATGACGATTTTTTGATTTCTTTTCGAGGCAATAAAATCAAAGATCGCGATTTACTAAATTAGTTCGTATTGAATTCTGAAAGTTAAAAAGCAGCGGCCGCTTGAAAACGCTGTGAAGAAGAAGCCCCTAAGTAAATCTGAGAAAAATATGTTATATATGTGTATGTGTTACTACAGGTATTGATTTATTTTATATCTTGAATTTTTGTTGAGCAGGGTTAGACGTTGTGTAATCTTATATAATTTATTGGTCTAATCGCTTTTTTGTAGCGGGCAGGAAAATAAGTACCTAATTAATAAAGAAATCATTGAAATGACGACATAAATTTCGATATATCCAATGAATGTGTAATTAAGTAGAAAGCTTTATTGTTAATATTCTTACCACGCTTGAATTAAATAGACAACTATAATGCTTAGCATATTAAAATATTATTATATTATTAAAGTTGACGTAAATAATGCTAACATTATTCCATTTTAATCCTCGTCATCTAGAGAAGACTAGAATGGGTTGTGAGTGTAGAAAACGTTATTATTAATATATATATGAAAACGAGATGATATATTATTCATATTCGTTGTCCCAACTTCACGCAGGATTATTTATAGCATCAGGCTTACAAGTTATTACGTGAAAGGGAAAGTCTCAAAATCCTCCATAAAGCAATTATTGTGTTTCGGTTTGGAGAGGCGTGGTCGCCGGCTACACTTATACGCGAGGCGAACATCTTAGTTCTCAGGGGTAGCAAAGCATCTGTGATCAAACTTAGGTATTATTCAATCGTACTTGGAGATGGTTACTGATGTCCATGGGCGGTAGTGACCACTTACCACCATGGATTGCATGCTCGTTTGTTACCTTTATACGGTATAAAAAAAAACATTAAGCGAAATTTGTGTTCGTCATTTATATTTTCCCTATTGAAATGTAATTATGATATACAGAAGTTGAATTATGTAAATTCCTACGCAAAATGTAGTCGTAGAAATTTAAGTAATATTCATACTTTTTTATTGCAACAAACGTTCATATTTAATCATCATATTAAAAAATCAAGAAGTTTACTTAATATAAAATACCTACTGTTGTCTCAATCTCCCCAGAAAGAAAGTTCATTGATCAGTAAAGATAATAAGGAATGCTTTTCATTATCTAAGTATTAAAATCGATAAGTTTAAAGTTAATTACTTGTTTGAACATAGAATACGCGTAACTACGTGCGTAAGTATAGCAGGCAACCAAGCCTCTCCAACACCGAAATAAAATAAATTCTAGGCTTACAAAGTCAGATAAATACACAATAACTTAAATACGCTAATAAATAATTACAACATAATTAAGAACTAGAAATAAACAACATATCTAAGAACAGTCTTAAATACAAATATAGGATAATGAAATAAAGCAAATTTACGTTATGTATATTTTAATGTATACGTATGTACATATATGCTTAACGAATAAGTCGACACGAAACTGTCAACTTTACGTAACAAACAAGGCGTAATATGGGGATTTCTTCACGGCTCAATCCACACGACCATAAGACCGGTTAGCAACCCTCAGAAGAAAAGGTAAAAGGAAATTCGCTTTGTGTCGCAGATTTCAATAATAAAGAGCTTATCCCCACTAATATTACGAAAAGAAACGTAACATCTTCAAATTTTCTTTTGCTATGATTTGTCAGAAAAAGTATTATTGAAGCCAAGTGAAGCAAGTGTGAGTTCGTCGAAAATATTATTTCTTGATAAGGATAGCTCTGGGATTGTTTCCCAGTAACTTGTTCCTGCATTATTGTCTTACTAGCTGTGCCCGCGGCTCCGCCCGCTACCCCGTAGTACTCCTTCTTTTAAGGGTTAATTTTTATGACCTACAACCTGGCAAGGGATCTTCTCGACAGATTAATAAAGTTTGCATCAAAGTCCGTTAAGCCATTTGTACGTAATGCGCGGTCAAATAAACAGACAAACAGATAAATAGACAAACAGATAAACAGACAAATATCTAAAAACTGTTGAAATGTGTTCTGTTATCAGCCAACTATTTTTCGAATAACTTCCATGTACAGACTTTCGATCCACCTTAGCATCATTAATCATTTCTTTGGAAAAAGAGTGTGCAGTCCACCTGATGGTAAGTGGTCGATATCGACAGGTAATTAAACATAAGTTTGGCTCGTGCATGCCGTCCACACATATCTGTATGATATACCTGAAGACCTTAAGACTGACGTGATCGCCTCGTATTATATAAAAGTATAGCAATCATGTCTTTCAAAAACGAAACGACAAAATAATCGGATATGTAACATCATTTGAAAATTTGTAGTGAACTTATAGTGAACGTTAACCACAAATTATTTTGTTTAAAAAAACATAATTGTACGATATTTTTAGCGTTTTTAATATAAAATCTAATTTAATTTTACTGTAAAACTGTCATGGCTTCGGCTTATGACCTAACACCTTGGGAAACAACAAAATATCTCTACGAAAAAATGTCCCCAACAACAAAGGTTTTTCGTAAGAGGTGACGTCACTCCTCTGTCACTAAAATGTGTTGTTTACGGTCACGTGACTATATCATTTAAACAATATTGTGTTTTTATAAGAATAATAGTAATCTTTATTTATTTCAATAAACCATATTAACTTTGTGATCATGTTTAATTAGAAAGTATCTAAATCTACTTTCTAACTGAATATGTACTAATACTAGATTTATTAAAAGTTGATACTACTATGTTGCTTTACGAAACATTATACGTATACATATTATTATAATATGTGTTTAAATAATGTCTAATGGAGACCTTTGTAAATTCGAAACGAAATCTTAACGGCCCTGAGATTAGAACCCCAGACCCTTAATGTGTGGGCGAATTTACTACCTACGCTATGACTGCTTCAAATACATTTCTATATTTCATACTTCTATACGAGATAGCAGTAGTAATTATGTAGCTTGGGTAACTATAGAAGCTTAATGATTTGAACGATCAACTCAAGCCGTGATTGCCTGTAATAGGCAATGTATGATCGTAATTTATGGAAAACTTACTATTGATCATCCCTTTCATTCTTATATATTGTTATTAAAGTTTTAAATGTGTACCTTTCATTCGTGTATATTGTTATTAAAGTTTTAAATGTGTATTGGTCCTAAGATTTCTATAATAGACGGACAGACGGACGGGCGAACAGCTTAGTAAGAGGGTCCCTTTGCCACCGCCCCAAATGGAAAAGTAAAAATAAACATTTAGTTATTTTCTTAAAAAGTAAGGTTAAAAGTGTTTACGTGACGTTATTCACAGAAGTTTATCAGATAAACCATGAATGAATTTATTTTCTGACTACAAATGTTATATCGATTCTATTCAAACTCAAATTCATTTCGTTTTAAATGAAAACAACAAGCCCGTCGAATTGAATTTTCCGTTATTATTATGTTTAGTAGGAGCTGTTAAGACTCAATCTGTTTCGATTTTATTATCCCAATTGTCGAAGTGAAAATAAGAGATTGGTTTCTGCTAAAGTGATAGAATTGCTATTAGACTATTGTTATTCAAAACAGAATTCTAGAATGGGTTTAAAACGAAATATAGCGTGAGAATAAAAGATTATTTGTGATTAGGTACTGAAGTGAAAGAAAACTGTATAGAAAACGTATTTGGAGATTTTTATAGTATAAATGTAGCAAACGAGCTTGCAGTTCACAAGCTGGTTACTAGTTACTTGCCAGAGACATTGAGGTACATAATTGTAGTGTACTCCTTATTGTACGCCCTATACACTGGCTCGACAACTAACGATGTGCGCAGGCGGCGCGTCCGCTCTCACCCGTGGCTCTCGCGGTAATGACGCCGCGCGCCCCGCCCCACCGTAAGCACGAGATAGTGTCTATAACTATTACTATAGTTATACCCCAATACAAACACTACAGTAATCAAAACCAATTATGACTGAATCGTACCTGAGGTTGACCACAGGTGGGCTATTGATGAGGGCTAAGATTGGTGCCTCGTAAGCAAAGCTGGTAACCACACCTTTCCAAAACAAAGAATTGGTTCACGGAAGATTATGAGGGTGGCGGTGGTATCTTCATGGTTAAACTGCACGAGTTGTACCACTACATTCTGCGAATAAAATAAAAAGGGGCATAAATCTGATCTGTCTAGGGGCATAAGTCTGTTTTGACATATTAGCATACGTAATCGACTTTGTGTAACCTGAATCTGTCAGTACGTTTTTTGCGAAGACAGGCAACATTACACAACCTTAAATAATAGAATTGATCGTCATATCAACGACAAATGACAATAACAAGATCCTACAATCCAATATTATCGGCGAAAATAGGAGCACTCAAGTTCCATAAGTCACGTACTGCTCACTTCAGAGATGAATAAAATATTCGCGACGCCTATTGACTCCTGAGACGCGAACATAAAATAGAACTTACAAATAACTTTTGCGTTATTATGTGCCAAGGAGATGAATATTTAATAACTTCATACGCTTTACTTTCTAGGTTTTTGCTAGAAATCTAGCATAAAAAACTAAGATTACTACATTTATTCGACCGCCATCATTCGATTTGCCCGACTGTGTAGCTCTCGAGATTTACAGTCGTTATACTGGAATTGGCAATTTTCAGGAGGTTGTCCGAGTTAGGATATATTTATGTCTTAAATTTTAGGGTATTAATTACACAATTTTTATGCAATGTCTTATGACCTTAAGTTAAGTTAACCTAAAGTACAACTTAGGGTTTAGAGAAAAAGTCGATATTGGCAGTTTTACATTTCTATGTGCACGAAAAAATATAAGTTCAGTACTATGTTGTGTAGAATCGATAACCGCGCAGGGGTAACTGAATAATTAAGTAAGTGAAGATACAATAGTAACCAGCTTATAAAGTGTCCCTTGATCAAAATCAAAATATTTTATTCGAAGCAGATTCATAAGAGAATTCTTTTTGAAAGTCAAAAAGCTACCACCGTTTCCAAGGTGTATCGTTGTAAAGAAGACACGGCGAAACAAACTCCATAACACACATCTTTTAAAAATATGTACCTATATAAAATACAATATTAACTTAAATCTATATCTGTGGAGCTGGAGCTACACTATTACCTCAGACCATGTGTCCCTATCATTTAAGTAGTCAATTGTTTTATTATTACGCTTTTTTACATAGCGTTTGCTTAATAACTTGTTTGAACTTTTTTTCTGATAGGCTAGTGATATAGTCTGGTAATTTATTGTAGTAGCGAATACAATTCCCCATGAAAGATTTGGCTACCTTGCATAATCTATATTTGGGTACAACCAGTTTATTCTTATTTCTAGTATTAAAGTTATGCTTATCACTATGTTTATCGAACATATGCTGATATTTCCTTACGTACATTATATTTTCGTAAATGTACTTGCTATACACTGTCAAAATATTGATTCTTTGAAACAGTTCTCTGAGGGAATCGCCACATTGGAGACTATAAATAGTTCGTATTGCTCTTTTGTTACGTCCTAAGTAGACTGAAAGATAGATGAGTATTGCTAAACTGCTATCCATATTTAAGATGTAACCTAATTTTCTGAAGTAGGGGTAAACCAAGCGACATAAATACCTAATTAGGATACATTAACTTAATCACTTAAATCAATTGAACAACAACTTAGAACCTAATATATAATTCAATTTGAATTTACTTAAGGTCAGATTAGAGGCAGTACGAGGTAAGTCAACCGTCAGTTTAATTAGGCTTCATTAAGCTAAAACCAGAGTAACCAATAGATTGCTAATTCAAAACATATTTAGTAGTACATTGTTGATATCTTACACTTGAGGAGAGTTATGAAAGTGGAAGAAGCTAGGCAAGTATGTCAAAACCGTGTCATTTGGCACTCGATGCTCTCTGCCTACCCCGTTAGGGATTTGGCGTGAAGATGTGTGTGTGTGTGTGTGTACATTGTTGATAACTTGAGGTAGAATTTTAGCTTTAATTTTGTAATTAACAGCTGTTACAGCGACTTCTATGTTATTATTGTTATTAGTCGCGGAATAATAATCGAACTTAGGTATAACTCAATCATACTTGAGGATGATTACTGATGTCCATGGGCATCAGGTGGACTGCATGCTCGTTTGCTATCATTACACAATAAAAAAAAATACACACATTACACAATTTCGTGATATCTATGAAGTTTTCGCTCTCGTATCAAATCAATGCCTCTTGATTCAAATTTGGGAAATAAAATCGTAGTAAAAATAGTAGTCAATACGTTCCAGTATGTATTGTAAAGATAAGAAAATTGTAAGAATGCATTTTTTACTATACTTAAAATACATCGATAGATCGACAGATCTTCGAACAGTTTCTAACAAGCAAACTACAAGCAATTGCCCATCGCTACGCTCTACCTATTAGATATTAGGAATTCATTGGTGTATCTGTAAAGTCTAAGATAATATATAAATAAATAAATAATTATGAAACAATAGACTACATCAGCGCTAAACTGAACATATAGCAAACATTTTCGAAATCGATCCACATTTAATGTAAATATTGATGATTATACATGAAAAATGCATAGGTACCGACGAACATAAAACCTCGTCTTTCTTTGAAGTAGCTAATACCTACAGACAAATATGAAACCTGTTAAAATAGATCGATATATCGTCAAATCTTCGTTCATTCTACAAACAGTTTCAAACAAGCAAACAAACGTATAAGTTCCGCGCCACCGATATCTATCTTCCCTGCGGACGGTTAAAAAATATCGCCTATTTCTGGAACAAAACAAAGTTCCGACCGACCCATGCACGGTGACAACGATTTTGGTTTCCTCGTATCTCGTGTCAAAAAGTGTAAAACTTCAGTTGGACTGGACTTTTGAACCGATTTCATAAAAAGGAGTTATCAATTCGACACGTATGTATGTTATCGGATTGTCGTATGTATATCTGTTAGAGCTTACATACAAATATACAAAATATTATAGGCGTATGAATGTATGTATGTTATATGTTTGTCCACTTCTCTCTGAAACTATTGATCGAATTTTGATCGTTCTTTTTTAACGATTCTTTTCGCAGTCTGAAAAACTATTTGTTACTGGTTACCATTAAAAAT
>DWNR01004640.1:0-10714 GCA_018250455.1 Polygonus leo
ACTTTTTTTGGTGTATAGATACTAAGCCTGGTCAACATTTAGAATACTTTTTACTGCGGGAAAAACGTTCATTCCTAAGGGAAACTCAGTAATATTTTATATGGCAGAACAACGTTTGCCGGATCAGCTAGTATTAAATAAAAAAAATATATCACTAGATTAGAAGTACAAACATCTAGGCAAAAATATTTGTTGTCTTATTTTTAACCGATATTAATCCTAAGCCGTTGTTTAGAAAAAAAATGATAAAGGACTAATCTAACTTAAAAAAGATTTTTAAATACCTATTCAATGATACTCCACTTGACATAGTATGTCGACTTTATTTTTTTCTTTTGCATAAAATGTCTAATAATTTTAAATAAATACAACTTTATCATTTTATACACTCTAGGGCGTATATGTACTCGCTTTGTGTAAACTGATCAACCGTTATCTTCCATTATCAACTCATGATGCCTTTGTTAAACATCTATTTTGGGACATCTTTATTTGCTTGAAATGCGTCATTCACGTCATACCTTAATGAGATCCCAAACAGGAAAATACAGTTACAAAAACATCTTTAGGTAGTCACAGCTTTATTTTCCAGACGGTAATTAGTCATTACTGATAACCCGCAAGTTGTGCTTAGTGGTTAAGAAACTGACATGTCAGGAATTCAAAACGCTCCTCTATTTTTCCTTAATTATACAAGTATGTTTAAGTTTTTACACTTATTACTTAATATTATGTATTAGAATTTTATTACCGCTTTTCAATAAGAGTACAATAAAATAAAAGTAATACAATTACTTAAAGGGGTAGAACTCGTGTAGTTAGATCGGGAGGTACCACCGCCACCCTTATAAACCTCTTTACGTTTCGGTTTAGAGAGCGGGGTTGATGGCTACTTTTACGAACGAGGCGAACATCTTAGTCCCTTAGGAGTAACAATGCATCTGTGGTCGACCTCAAGTACAATTAAATCGTATTTGGGAATTATTACTAATGTCCATGGGCGGCAGTGACCACTTACCATCAGGTGCACTGCAAGCTCGTATGCTATCATCATTCGATAAAAAAAAATACAAATCTCTTGAGGCGTTGACGATCGTCGTAGTGGTGCTAATATTTGTAGGTGACTATGACAATTTATCATCAAGTGGCCCTACCGCTAGGTTAAGATTTAAAAATGGTCTGTGCGACGTTTTACAAATAAAATCTGTGTACAATAAAGTATTATAACAAGTAAAACATATAAAGTATTATAATTTTGCGTGGTAGCTTTATTGCACCTATTTCAAGTTTTATGTACTTTCCTTCAAAAATATTCAAATAGACTCGTTATGTATTTATATTAACTAATCCCATCTAGTTTTTTCTTTCTTTTTATTTTTACCAATCCACTGTTATGATATAAGTCAACATAATCTAAATCTAACAATACCAACTCTCAAAACCCTCGGGATGGAAAAGACAATAAACTAGGTTATCGATTACGATTCCATCCAGACTTTGTCACATAAATGTAATATTCTAGATATCTTACGGCACCTCCGTAATCCCTAGCGGTATTACGCGTCGCCACAAACTTGGACAGTCATTTAAACTTCTTTAGTTGGAAAGTTTATACTATTCCATGTCTATCGCGTGATCGGCATAATATCCCGATATATTTTCCCCGAGTATACTTCTAGAACCATAACTCCTATGCTAATGGCGGTACGAAAACTTTCCTTATTCACAAACCCGAAGAGGAAAAGTTTTAACCCAAAATAATTTGCATCTGAAAGAGGATGGTACAAACTAGTTGTTTCCGAGAGAGGACATTCGGAGTTTCATAAAGACTCTTGAAGTTATCAGAAAGGTAAGTTTGAACAAATCTTTAGTAAGTTTTATAGTGGAATGTTGTTTCAACTTCGAAACTTTCCCTTAACTTGAATTACATGCAAAGAACATGAATATTGAAACGTTGGACAAATCTGGTGTTTCTGGGCTTATTTGCCATAAAGCACCATATTAGTAGATAAATCAATACATGCATTAAAATCCATAGCTTCATGTTAGAACACTTGCATATTATATCAAAATTGTCCATTACTGCAAATTTACTGACCTTCCTATTTACTTAATTCTCTGTACCAGGAGAACATAAAATGTTAGAAATTAAGAAAATCTTTAGTATTAAACTGAAAATATTCAAAATATACCCATTTATGACTATTATTTTAAGAATTTATTGTTATAGGGACCCTCTGTGACAGACAGATTATTGGACAGCGAAGTCTTAGAATTGCATTGGTATACTAGTTACGGATTTCTAAAAAATAATCGATTTTATGAGTAGGATTTGTCGAAAAAGCAGAAACCGGTTTGTAATAAATTCGTCCATTGCGTTGATAACTCAACAGTATCGCTTGAAAGCATTGTAAATCGGATCACGTCACGTTTTATGACTTAGAAAGAAAATCTTTGGGGATTTATGACCCATTTTTCCGCTCGATGATTATTTTGCGTTTAATAAATTTCGAAATGTCGATTAAGTTGAAGATTTATGGTTACAACGTTTTAAGCCTTTAAATTGGGGGCTCTTGGATTTATATATAAAAACTGTGGATTATGATGAAATTTAAAATGGATCTATGATACGTACCCATGAGAAGACTTGATTAAATTGATTAGAAATTTTAAATTCAGACTAAATCAATATTATTTAAGGATATTAGAATGGAAGACTAAACCCAATCTAATAGATTTATGATAATCCACTTTTTCTTTGACTTGCCTTTACTTTTTATCAGACTTAAGACCTCCTGCGAGTACGATTAAGCCATTAGATTTATTGGAGATAAAAAGAAATGCTTTCTATCTTCTTGCTACTTCATTAATTAATTTAATATTTTGTGGTTTAAAACCTATGTACATTGTGGACATAACGAATATTAGTATTCGGAAATCAGAGTTTGTAAAAAATCTGGAAAAGTACTACGGTATGCTTTCAAACATTTTGGTTTTTGCAGTGTTAAAGGTTAAAGCCGGATGGGCCGTGATTTCTCTTTTTGTTATTTAGACCCGGCTTTACATAAATTTTCGTTAGAATATTTAAAATTCCAAAAAAGTGGCTCTATTCTAAATTGTTGCAGGGGAATTGAAAATATTTTTTTCTAACTGAAGTGCAAAGAAATCCAAAAAATACATTTACAATTCATCTGATTTCATCTTTGTGGATTTTTACCAGTTTACTTATTTGATATAATTTATGTCAGGGTACCCATACTAGGTATACGTTAATTCTGAAATGATCAAGAAGAGAGATTTTTTTGCTCATTATATTTTACCTTACATATGACTCTATTTTCGCACTAGACGTTTTTACGATATGGATGTCAGCTTTTGAAGGACGTACGAATTACATCAATCTTAGTTTGAGAATCAGGAAATGTTCCAGAATTCTTCTAAAGACGTTTCTGCTAGATAAACATTACGGGTGAATAAACGTTAAAAGTAAACATTTCACGACCAAGACTCAAGTCGGACTTGCATACGAAGAGTTCCTTACCATTATGCAATACTTATATGTATAGATATTAGTTTAAAACAGATTATTATTAAAACAATTGAACGGAAAACAGTACATGAGAATACCCTGTGGATACGGAATCCTGGCATTAACCATGTACCAGTGAAACAAGAGCATTACTTTAGAAAAGAATCACGTACTAGGAAAATCTAATCTGCTGATAAGGCGCCGTAGGTCCTTCGATCGGTGTAATTCGGTCAGGCCTCATTCACTTAATGGCTGCAGTAATTCTCTAGATTCTTGTGTGAGGTGAATCCGACAATCAATGCCTATCATTACTAATGTAAGCGCCAACTTAGAACAGATTTTTTTTAATGTGCTATCTGGACCTAAAAGTGTTTTTAGGGTCTCAGATTAGGTTTCGGTCTTACGTTACATTTCTGTTATATATAATAAATATAATATATTTTTTGAAGACTTCCCCGACCAATACACTAAAGTATTTGTCGAAGAATTTAGAGGGTGGCGGTGGTACCTGTCATGTTAAAATTGTAAAAGGTGCAATATATTATTATTGTGTAATTTAATCATGAGATAAACGACGATATTTAATTTAATGATGAGACGCATGCACTATTTGAAATATATAGGAAGGTCAATCAGAATTAAGGAGTACTATAATTTTCAATTAATTTATATTGTTTTAAAATATGAAATGTCTGCTTGAAGATGTAATATAGGCCAAAACAAGTGAATACAAAGTTAAGTTTCATACGAGTTTACTCAATTTATTTCCTTTACTGCACCGATACCTGCAGTATCGGTGACAAAGGCCTCCCGAATGCTGCAAAGTTGGCGAGTCATTTAAACTTCTGCATAAAATTTGTATTCGATTTCACTTCTGACGCGTGATCTAAATAAAAATCAACGTGTTTCGCAAATACGGTTTAAAAGGCGGAAAAAGGGTAAGTTTATAAAAAGACATCTATATAAATGAAATGGTTATATGAAATTATCATCATCATAACTTGAAATAGTACACTTACTCGTATATACATTGATTAGGAATAATACATATTATTGATTGACATAGTCTCATAAAAACCATGATCATTAAACATGATGAAACGATAAAAAATAATACACAAGCTACCATCATATATTTATTATATTCAGAATAGTATGGAATCCGTCAAATTGAAGGCTTAGACAGTCGTTTGTAGTATTCGCACAATATACTTACGCACTTATTTCACTTATTTGTTTCTTTGTAGACCGGGGTGGTACCACCGCCACTCTCGTAATCCTCCGTGAAGCAATTCTTGATTTCCGTTTTTAAAAAGTGTGTTGTTAATCCTCAGGGGTAGCAATGAATCTTTAGTTAATTTTAGATACGATGCTACTAGGGTTTGATTACCAATGTCCATGGGTGGCATTGACCACGTACCATTAAATGAACTGCAAGCTCGTTTACTACCAGTATTATGTTTAGTGCTTATCCATTAATTAATACAAATAACGTATTTAAAATGAAGTGTATGCCTACCATTAGCAATACGGAAACATTATGCTATGATACTTACCTATTGATAAGTCAGAAGATAATGCTTCCTACACACAAGAGCTTAGCACTTCCTGACAAGCTACTTAGCTAAGTTGATAATGTGTCGTGAATAATGAAGAATTACATTAACTAATCATATTATAAGGTTCGTTACATACAAAGGAACATTTAGGACAAGAATAAGGACATATCATCGAAATGGTAACTTGATTGACCTAGGAATAAACACTTTTGATTTTTTGCTTGCTACTATGTATAAATAATATAATCAATTAAAAATGAATAAGCGATTTCAGGCATGTTTGTTGTCTTTTATTTAAAGGCAAATACGCGACCAGCCATAAGATGAACACTATTTAAAAAAACATTACTGATTTACATGTATTTGTTCCGAACCATCTGGTTACCATCTGTACTAATACACGAGGCGTGTTTCTTAGTCCTTAGGGGTAACAACAAAGCTGTGGATAATTTCTGATACGATTCAAGCGATTTGATAGTATTTGCTAAGTGGTAATTACCATCGTTGTAATTACCATCAACTGGAGCGACGGCTTATTTTTTAAGCAACGAATATAACAAAAATAAAAATTCTAGATGTCGCGTAACATACAAACCGACATACATTCAAAATTCCAGTCAACTCCAGAACCTCCTTTTGGCGTCAGTTAAAAAATGAATGTTATTTAACAAAGGCATATTTCTCTTTGTCAAACATTGGTTACATTCACGTATATTATGGCGGTGTTTGTAGAAGGATATAGCAAATCCCATTGTGTCAGTGGTTACCCTCTGAATGTTTAAGCGAAAGGTCAGCAAAGTCAAATACAATATCGGTCTTAACAAAACAAGTGCGTAACGAACGGATGCATTGGAAATGGGCACATTTATTATGGAAAGAAAAGGATAACATTTTTCGTAAAATCCTTTCCGGGTTTACGTTTTTATCGTGTGGGATTATGTTATATAAATCGGCGTGTTTGTATGAGGAGAGTCATGAAAGTGGAAGAAACTAGACAAGTATGCCAGAACCGTGCCGTTTGACACTCGGTACTCTCTGTATCTATCTCGATGTGTACGGGGTAGGCCCCGTTAGGGATTTGGCGTGAAGATGTGTGTGATTATGTAATAGATTTACAAAATATAACTATGTAAGACACACACACACACACAATTGACCATATGTAAGACTCAATTTCGAAATTCAAATTCTCATGTCATTAAGGTTTCAATTCTTAAACATCAACTAAGAAGTAAATTAATACAAAAAAATACAATCATAATTATTGAAACAAAAAAATTAAAATAAAATATTTATTCCTATAGTATTAAAGTCTGACAAATTCATTTGGGATTTTTTTTTTCTTGTTTCCTTGGTCAGCCTCTCACCATGCATACCCTCTTATCACACCACATAGTGAAAAGTCACACTTATTAATCCAAAATTGGCTTGGTTTCGTGGGCTTTACTACTTTTAGCACTACTGAGCTGTTAACTAATAATAACTAATGCATGCTCCTTATATTAAGGTATGAATGATCGTTAGTTAGGTACAAACAGAATGAAATTAAGGCTTGAAATCGAATTAGTCTATCAATTTAATTCATAAATCAGTGATGCATAATGGATCACCTAGCACTAGACACGACCACGTAGGTAATATCGCATTCCAGCCAAATGGAGTGGGTACTCGACTCCTATTGATCAAAACCCGTACAAGCCATTGAACTGCCAGTAATATTAGAGGAACAGGAATTAGGACGAAGTAAGTACCTCATACATATTGAATATATAATAATGTATAATTTTAGTTCATATATATTTATGCCTCTTCAGTTTTACGCAGAGACAAGAATATAAGGTAATATGAGGCGAACGAATTGATTTAAAGAAATATTGAAGAAACTTTGATGATTTTGATTTTGATGGAAAAGTGAACATTCGTGGGCTTTGTACGTCCTGATGTTTTTTTTAATAACATCTTAAGTGTGTTTACTCACTCCGTTTTTCATCGCCGAAAGAGTTAATTAATTTTCAAAATGCACGTAATTTCGGAAATTTATAAGGCTAGTATTTGAAAACGGACTCCCGGCGTGAAAAGTTGGATTCTTATCCACTAAGCTATGAATTATCCATACGATTATTATTTCTGTAACAATATATTTTGTTGGAATCAACCATATATTTCGTGAATATCCAATGTTATGAAGAATAACTATAAGTATAACATTACAGTCCTTATTATCACAAAAATGAAATTGTTTTGTTGTATACGCTTATGTTCGTAATAACAACAGGTCTATAAATCTCCAACTTTGAAAGAGGGTGTAACAAAAGAAATACAAAGTCGACAAATGAAAGAAAAACTTCGTACTTGTGGTCCTATTTATATGAAATTTCGTTACGTATCTAGTTTTATATCATTTATCATCTTGTATTATTTGTGTGGGTCAACAAAAAGGAGAAATTGGTCGCTGTGCTAAAAATTAGTTTCTACTGACTTTTTATAAATGCTCCATAACCATAAGTGGATAACTAGCCACCCTATTTTTATAGTATAGAAGTATTTTTATATTTTACACACACAGACATCTTCACGCCAAATCCCTAACGGAGTAGGTAGAGAGTATCGAGTGCCAAACGACACGGTTCTGGCATACTTGCCTAGCTTTTACTTTTTTTTCTACTTCTTTTATAGATAAGAGGTATTATTTAATAGTATAGAGGTAGCAGTAGCAGTTAGTAAAAGTTTACTGCTACAAAATAAAATTAGAAGGTTCAAACCATTCAAACAATCAAATATACATTCCAAGGGTAATAAAATTTTTAAATTAATTTTGGCATTTATAGCGTACTTTTGATCAATCACTGCCTTCGTACTAAGTTCTAAGTTTATAGTCACGCTACAAGATGATTTCGAGTATTATCAACTTCCATTAGCGCCAAATATCTAGCTAACACTAACTACGCGCCGGCTTGCGGTATAATTGTTCATCTAATTCGCATAATGTCTGTTCGTTGCCATGTACTGTCACTGTTGACATAAACCAATTCTGAATGCGTGTCCTCATTGAGACGAAACGTATTGACACTAATAGCTCTAATGTTATGTTATGTTGTGGTGAACGTAAATAAATTAGATTTAATTAATGCCAACTAGATACTGCTTCATATAACACGTAGCGTTAAACACATAATGATATAAATCACGACAGATTTGAAGACAATATATAAGGAGTTCAGATTTACTTTTATTACGTGGACCGCAAAAAAAGGTATTAAATAAAAATCAATATTTTGCTAAGCATGATTATTTTTATCTTTTTAATATACGGAGAATTAATGTAATAAAGTACCGATGTTAGTTACGTGTAGATTTTTATAAAAAATAAATGTATTAAACAAAACTAACTTTATTGATTTTTTTTTTCATAAATACTTAAATATCTTTCGACTTCTAATATACCTTCAATCATTAGTTGTTTTGAAAGAATGATATTCATATGCCGCCTTGATAGTTTAAAAGCATAATTTGTTGTATCTAAATAAATATCTTATATCTTGAAATCATACCAAATCATATAAACTAAATTAGTTTTCAGATACACCAATTCCATTTAGTTTTAGTACTGTTTGACACCTTTCACATTTGGTACGAAACTCTTACTCTAGGGAACTATCTATCGTAACTTTCTATGTTCACGTGAATATAAACTAGAAATGAGATTGAACGTTGTGCTATAAAGTAAATCTTTATTAGGTATATCTCATGATTTATCTAAAGCTTACAACTTAACAACAATTCATTAAGATTACTTATCTTTATACCAGTCCATTGTTTCAAAATCGCAAAACTGGAGTTTTTACTGATTGTTTTTTTTTTTCAATCAAGAGACTCAATAGACTCTAACGTTAAATCTTAATGTATGAAAATCCCGTGTCGTGATATTTCTCCTCGCTAATCTTATAAACTACGGTTAAGTAGTTTTAACGAAATTTTGCATTTGTTTGTCTGTATTTTCAAAAATGTTATGTAACCGTCTTCACTAAGTAAATATAAAGTAACTAATACAAAACTTAAAGAAATGAATACGTGTAACATGTAAACTATTTTAACACTAAAATCCACATTTCTCTTTATTTCATATTGACGTACCATTGGCCTTTTACTCCGTTACTCGTTTAAATCGCTACCAATTTCATCTCTACCGATATCGGCCAATTCGTTTCAAAGACATTCTACATTGCGTCATTTTCTCCCAAGCTCTGTGTTCGACAGAATTGGTTCTCGCGTAAAGGATCAGTCGACGTCCGCGACGAGAATCGGAAATCGTGAACTGTGACGCAGTTTTATAGCCGAACCGAGCCAAGAGACCGCAACACCGTGAGTGGTTATTTCTCATGCTAAGATATTGTTACTACTGCCAAGATATCGGCCATTTGTATAATAAGACGATAGAGATCGTCGTTGAACCCACAGCGCGGTCGCACGAATTTGTTCGGGATCGACGAAATTTTTGCGTTCCAATGTTTATGTAACTTTTGATTCTGAACATTCGCAAGTCTTGCAAGATTTATTAGACTACAGTTGCAGTTTAAAATAAACATACGTTTCTATTTATATGATATAGATTATTTATGAAGATTATATTTATATGATATAGATTATACGATATAGAAGAATACCACTTATTTGACTACTTTTTTGCTCCACAATAATTTGTATTTTCACTCTAATTCACACTATTATGTCATAATAATTTTCAAGAGAAACTATCCATGTGATAGTTTTGTTGATAATTTGCTCTAGGATAGATCATATTTTTTCTGCAGTTTTCTTGAGATGTATCCTTATAAAATGTAACTTCTACCTACTTCTAAAACTAGTCTTGATTGGCATTCAAATGCTGCTGCATTGATTTGACTTTTTCAAGCAATTTGCAAATAAAGATATAAAGATCCTAATAGAAGAAATGTCTGCAGAATTTAGGAGAAAAATCATAAACATACAAAATAGAAGCGTACGGAGAAGCCCCATTTTGTACACTTTTGTCATTTTTTAAACATCTTCGTTCAGAATATCCATTGGCAAGCACACTAGAATTATCACAAAACTCGAAGAAAGGAATTGAGGCAATAACGTATAGAATTTAGATACGAGGAGTTTGAATTGGTGTCAATAAAAGAACAATTCAAAGAAGAATACTTGATGTTCTTTCGAGATCTATAGTTAAAGTACTGTCTGTCTTTTTAATAAAAGAGATAATAACGGATAGATCAATAAAGGGGATTGACATAATCATATATGGCCAAGCCATTTATTAAAGTCGGTAATTACAATCAATGACGCATATCACGTAATCCAAATACAAGAAGAAATCCTAACCAACTTATTTCTAACTATCTTTGTAACAAGATAAAAAATATAGTAATACCTAGTGGGAAAGTAGGTATAACAAGTCTCTTTCAGTAATTGAACAAATCCCATAAAACTTTCTATAATCTATACATATAATAAAGCTAAAGAGGGTCGAAAGTCTGTACATGGAATATATTCGAAAAAACGTTATCTGGGGATACTTAGAATCGATAACAGAACACGTTCCAACAGTTTTTAGATTTTTTGTCTGTTTATCTGTTTATTTGAC
>DWNR01004641.1:0-10713 GCA_018250455.1 Polygonus leo
TAAACAGACAAACAGATAAACAGACAAACAGACAAAAATTCTAAAAATTGTTGGAACGTGTTCTGTTATCGATTCTATGTATGCCCAGCCCATTTCTTTTCGAATATCTTCCATGTACAGACTTTTGACCCTCTTTAGCTTTATTATATGTATAGATGTAAACGGAAAGGTTTATAGATTTAAAATTAGTCAATTTTTTTTTATTTCTACATTGTTGAATAGATTCCATAAGTGAGCTAGTAATTTTAGTTACCAAAGAAAGTTAGAAAATAACAGTTAAAAATAGGTAAAAGTCGAGAACTCCACGGTAATATTAAGTGATCAAGTCTATTTGGATTGGATGCGATTCTTAAGATGCTTTTAAGGTCGATCTCAGATGTTATAAGCGGGTAATTAGGATAGGATAAAGATGTGTGCCTCGTATTAAAAAACGTTTCCATCAGTTACATTTTCTTAACTGCAACACAAAACAGAAAGCTAATTGTCTTTAAGGTCTCGGTCAAAATGTAATTCCACCACCTACCATTCATAATTTACAGATGATGATAATAATGTTCCTGCACATGGCCTATTTTCGTTAAGTGATTTTTTTGTTAATATGACTTCAGTATAGTATTTTATGTTCTTTATATTTTCACCACGTAATGTTGTGTCCAACAACTAACACATACACAGATAACTATATAAGTACTTAACACATAGTATGTCAGTTACTGATTTTATTGTCTAATTTTGATGACAGAACAAAACTACCTATATTAGATCACCTGAACACTATTTTTTATAAATTATCTGTATGTCGCAGGCAGACGTTATGTCAGTTATTAGCTGACAGACGACAATTTGACTTTTTTTCTTGTCTGTATTCTGTGAATATTTGCATGTTTTTTTCATAGTGAATTGTCAAATGTGTTGTTTGATTTGTTTCCCTGATATATATTTTTGCAGGTCTCCTAATCTGAAAGCTTTACTTCTATATTGCCAACTCAATATCTAATAAATTATTTTTGATTATCTCTTGATTTTTGTGTTTAATCAATATGGGGAAAGGATTCAATAATTACATGTGCAAGAAGTTCTTCCATCCAGCCTCCAGGGACAATTTAAAGAGGGTGAGAGTATTTCATTAAAAATGTCTGGCTCAATATTTTGTTAAGAAGTCTTAAATGTATCCCAAAATATTTCAGTACAAATTAAGTGTTCCTTTCTACGTGTTAGTCATGATCGTTAAAATTGTAGCTGTATTTTAGTAATCCACCTTCAAGGATTTTCTTTCTATCTCGTAATATTTAGCGTTACATTAATTTAATACTTTTTCATGTTTTAATTCGTGTTATTCGTTCGTGTTGTTTTAAAGGTATGGATGGCTGAGCAAAAAACTGATGCATACAAGAAAAAACAAGAAGAATTAAGGGTTCAATATGAGAAAGAACAGGAGTTACACGAGAACAAGTATGATGATCAATGTTGTTTAAATATAATTCCATTATATTCCTTCCATTCTATACAGCCAGGTGATAGAACAAATGTAGTTGTAACAATAATGGATGTTATACTTAGCTAGTCAGGGTAGCATCTGTGGTCAATTTCAGGTACCATTTAAATGGATTTGGGAATGATAACTTGATTGCAAATGGGCCATTGTTTTCTAAAATGCAGTTATGTCCCTCTGGCTCTACCAGCCTAAAATTATTGAGCCATTGTTTGGTATGGGTCTTTTTTATTGTTAAAGATAGCAAATGAGCATGCAGTCTACCTAATGGTAAGTGGTCACTGCCGCCCATGGACTGGTCACTGGCCTCCCCAAACTATACAACAATAAATTATTAACAATAAATTATTTGCAAATAGGTTGCCCACATCCAAAGGTTAACCCTTTTACTTATCAATTTGGTATTCAAATTACTTACAATATTCTAGTATTGCTATTTCTCCATATATTAACAGTGTATTATTTTTATTTTTAGAGCATTGCTGAGCAAAGACAGCAAAGATAAACTCAGCTTAAATTTTATGTATGAACCACCTCCAGGCGTTAAAAAAGAGCGTGAGCGAGAAGACAATGAGCCAGAATACAAATTTGAATGGCAGAGGAAGTATAATGCACCCAGGGAGAGCTACTGCAAGGGTGACAATGAGATCAGAGACCAGCCTTTTGGCATCCTCGTGAGAAATGTACGATGCATCAAATGTCATAAATGGGGACACATTAATACAGGTAATCTTCCCCCTCTAGAGAAAAACTCACTTGTTAACGAGTTTAGTTTTAAATTTTTTTCCTGTCAGTATGAGAATGGCAGTGATCAAAAGAACACTAAAACAGAAAGATTTACTCTACATATAAGAAGCTAATAAATACTAAGAAACATTATATTTTTGTCTTAAACCTTATTACTATCATACTTTTTGAAAACAATGTCAAATTCATCATTTTATTTTACAGATAAAGAATGTTCAATGTATACATTATCAATGAGTGAGGCACGCGCCCTTCAAGCTTCCACATCAGCCCCAGAAGAAGAGGAACCAAAACCAGATGTGCCAACACTTATGCAGCAAATGCGTGATACTGGGCTAGTGATGAAACCAGGAGCATTGCCTTTAGCTGCTACAAGGATAGAAGAGAATGAACCATCTACATTGACTGAGACTGATCTTCTCAGCCAATTGACTAAAAAGCAAAAAAAGAAACTATTAAAGTAAGGAACATGAGTTTATCAGTTGTTATCTCCATTCCTTTTTTAAACGGTTTTATTTAGCTCACCCGGTTTGTTTATTTATTTTACAATATAAAAGTTGGAAATGATCTTGTCACAATAAATTCACAAAGACTACAAAACCATTTTGCAATAAAAGAGCCTATTTGCATTATTACAAGGGTAGGATATGACGAAAATATACAAAATATTTAATATTTTATGTGCTTGTATATAATTTATGTGCTTATCAACAAATACAAATTATTTTTCTTCTAGATCACAGTAAGCATATCATTCAAAAGTATGAACATAAACTCATATTTATTAACAAGTAATTAACATATATCTCTTATATAACTAGTATACTTTTGTTTCAGGAAGTTGGAAAAGTTAGAGAAGAAAAAAGATAAAAAACACAAACATAAATCTAAATAATAAGAAAATTGACATAATATTGTGGTTTAATTAGCATTTTTACTGTATTGAGAGCTATTTCATTTCTTATTCTGATACATCAGTATCAGTTTTAAATTAATAATAGTTATAGTAACAGTAGCTTATAATATTGTGTTATGTAAGTTGAATAATTAAGTGATGTATTGTTAAAGGGTTTCAATTTCTGTCAAAATAAATACAATATTTACACATAATAGATACAAGTTTTTACAATTCATTATCACTAAAATTTATATACAAAATCATTATTCAATAGTGTTTATATAATTATAACTGATAAATAAAACTAAAAGTTATCATCACAGTTCAAATTATGTATACTATAATTTAACATAAGTATTTTCATCAATTTCTATAATATCTTGTCTATCATTTCTTTCTTTCCAATGCAAATATAATACACATCCTATTATAATGATTATTACAGCTGTTAACACAAAAACACTTTTTAAGATAACTTTACTTGGAGTTACAAATAATTGTGCTCGCCACTGCGAGGGATCATTAGGAGGTGCAGGGATAAGGACTATTTGGGAATTAGGTATTATTTGGGTCCAACTTTTTGAGTATCCAGACAGACCCACATTTAAGGTATCTACGAAATTAGGTGTTCTATCCAGACCAAAAATAGAATAAGGTAGTTGCAAAGAAAAATATGCAGATTGTGACAACTGAGCACATGCTCCAGTTCTATAGTTGCCCTCCTGTGACCAAGTGTTGTATCCAATTTTGGGCCCTGGTAGGTTAGTACCTGAAACAATAATAACAAATACTTTTTGTGAAAAATAGCCTGAAACTCTAAATATATTACAAATTACAGTATAAGAGTACAGAAGGATTATTTAAGTAAGCCAAAACAAATTATCAATATCAAAGTGGAATGTTATTTTTGCGAATACAAGTAACAATTATTATAAAATTGAAACAAATACAAATATGCACTTACCAAATGTTCCTTTCCTATTATAAAGAGTTCCATTTATAGTAGGGGTCCTGTCATTTGTCAACCCAGTTACTACAATAACTTTAATGAAATTAGTATCATACTCAAGCTCATTTCTAAAAGCTTTCATCACATAGTTTTGTGTACTACTATTTTTCTGTACATAGATCACATCTAGAACTCCATCCATGTAGAAATCATAAAATGTAGCCATAACAGTATCTTTTCCAAACGAGTTGAATCTCTCCCACTGCACTTCAAAGGTTCTACGAAATTTGCATCCTGGTTCATTGCAGGGCATATTGTGCAACAAGAAAACACTGGTTTCATTGCTGTTCACAGGACTGAGAGTCATCAAGACATCGGGATAACCATCCATATTGTAGTCTCCACTGCGCATGGTTATTGTTTCCAAGTACATTTCATTCCTTGGTGGAACGAAACGCCATAAGGTTCCCTTCCCATCGTTAAAATCAACTTGGAGGTCATGCCATTGTTTATTGTCATATATTAGAATCGTACTATTTAAACATTTAGTGTCATAACAAACAGGTATAACTAAGAAGAAGTCTCCAGAAAGAGCCACATCAATAAACAGAGCTTGCCCATATATGGTGGGATGGCCTACGAGCAATTCAATACTTTGATTACTATTATAATGAAACCCTATTTCTTCATTTAACCAGACTTCGATCTCTGACTCTGTTGTAACTAAAAGATCAGCAGCATTGTCATCATTTACATCTAAAAATGAATGAGAGTGTGGTAACTTTATTTTCTTATTGAACCCATCACTCATCAATATTTCTATAGGAGTGGATCTTGTATTATCAAACACCCAAAATACTCTCTGGTTTTGTGAATTCAACCCAAACAGATCCAAAATCATGTCTCGATTATAATCCAGGACCAAAGGCTGGCCAATCGATAATGCTTTGATTGAAAGTGCATCAGAACAATTTAGTTCAGGCATACCTCCCCACAAAATTCTGATCTCATGCAGATCGGATGTTGTATTCTCAATCTGCGTAGTTATTAGTATGTCCATATATGCGTCTCCGTCGTAGTCACCTGGAACTACACTAGTTACGACGTTATTGCTAAAATTGCAAATAAAAGATGATGGTCTAAGAAACGGTTCTTTGTCATGTGCTAAGAGCACTGCTACATTTGACCCATTAATTATAAATGCATCTGTTAATTCGTCAGAATTAAAATCACCAAAAGCTGCTATTAGTCCTTCATTGTAAAGTCCAAAAGAACTTATAGTCATGTCACTTATTGATAAGCTATAATTAACACATAAAAAACTTATGACAAATATTCTAATAATGTTTAACATGCTGAAACTATATTTCACTGTTATCCTTGAACATATGTTTTTGTTGGTATCTATTTTTTTCTTTTGTTTGGATGAAATCGTTCACGTAAGATAAACAATAAAATAATGACATTAGTGACATTAACCATAAGTAATGACTCGAATGTCAAAATAGAAAATTGTAAGAGTTACCTATAAATGTCGGTAGATTTGCATCAAACACGGTATAACAAATTATGGGTAGCAATCAGAATAACAAGAAAAAGTAGTATTTAAAATTTCTTTTTCAAAGTTAAAAATATGTGTGTAACATAAACATAAGTTCTCAGGCAAATAGGATATTTTTCAATTTTTCGGCCTATTATTTAAAGTAATCATTTTAAAGAATGCACTACGTTGTCGAATTTCGTTGTGTACTATTTAAACAAGATATTATTTTTATGCTTCTACGAGTAGCAACATTAGCAGCTGATTGAACGAACAAAGACGTAGTGACAATGGCAACACCATTTTATGTCATTGTTTGACAAGCAGATTGAAGTTTTTTTTGATGATGCTTAGGCTTCCCAATATAAAAATCTTATTTATTTCGACTTTCACTAAAATTCTAATAGCATAACTATATTTAGAGAACTCGATTTACATTTCTCAAATTGTAAATCTTTGTTACCTGTTTTATACGACAGATTTTTTGCCGTCATCCTTTTTATCGACAATAATGGCTGGTGGAGTAAATGTACAAATATTTAGACGTAACCGCCCTGGTTCTAAAGCTAAGGTAATGAAAATAACGATAAATATACCGTACAAAGTATGCATGTACTTATATAGTGTCATTTTCAGGATTTTTGCCGCTGGCCCGACGAGCCCTTTGAAGAAATGGACAGCACCCTGGCCGTGCAACAGTTTATACAGCAGACTATTAGACGTGACCCTTCAAATCTAGAGGCCATCCTAAAAATGCCTGAAGCTCAAGATGAGGGTGTCTGGAAATATGAACATCTGAGGTATTTTGTATGCTGTCTTTTACCTTTTATTATTCGATTTTTGTCATTTTTTCTAGTTTATTGCTTGATATTGCATTAACAGAATAATTAAATAAATAAGCACTCTTCTATACTTATTATTATACATATGTTCAATAAAATACTCTGAAAGTTGTCTGAACTTAATTTCTTTGAAACTTTAACTATGTTGTGTTTAAATACTTTTAAGAGTATGTCTACCACCTACCTCTCTTTTTTTTATTTCACATTATATTTTAACAAACCAGGAAGCCTTAGTAGTACATGATTAGGTACGGCTAGTATTTTAAAATAATAACAATTATTGTTACAGGCAATTTTGTATGGAACTCAATGGTTTGGCAGTAAGATTGCAAAGTGAATGTAAGCCAGAGACTTGCACACAAATGACAGCAACTGAACAATGGATATTTCTATGTGCTGCACACAAGACACCCAAGGAGTGTCCAGCGATTGACTATACTAGACATACACTTGATGGAGCCGCGTGTTTGCTTAATAGCAACAAATACTTCCCAAGCAGGTACAAAAAAAAAAACAAAATTTTAATGTGTAAACTTGTAATCACTGTTGACTAATAATACCTAATGGAAATCTGTAACACTAGTTTATTATGTGTTTATGTTGAATGTAATCCTTGCAATCTATTACTATACACACAGTCACAGTGGGCAGCCTGGGCCGAAACTTTGGGATTTATTAGTGTTTCATATTTTGCTTTACCTTATCGTCTGGTTCAGGTTGCCAGTGTCCAATTTTTCATTGCGCCACTGATGTAGAAAGTAATTTGTTAATACTCAAGAACTAAGAAATAATAGTAAATCTTTAAATGGAACTGTGTTGTGAATTACTTAAATGATGGGACAGAAATATAGTAAATGTTAATTAAAATGGATGTGAAGGTATTGCAATCCCAATGTACTGATATATTTTTACAAATAATATTTCTTTTCAGGGTCAGTATTAAGGAATCATCAGTGGCTAAATTGGGATCTGTATGTAGGCGAGTTTACAGAATCTTTTCCCATGCCTATTTCCATCATCGATCGATATTTGACGCTTTTGAAAAAGAAACACACCTGTGCAAACGATTCACCTATTTTGTAACAAAATACTTGATTATTTCCAAGGAAATTCTGATTTTACCCAAACTTGACGATGAGCCTGTCACTCCAGCAGTTGGAGAATCAGAAGCTTGAGATCTGAAGAAATTCTTGTAACTCTACACTCTGTTACAACATAAAACTCAAAAAATTGTAATCTATCTTTAGAACTAACACTGTTTATGAATTAAGCATTTATGAACAGATGTTTAATGTTTAACCATTATTTATACCTTTAAATTTAAAAGTAGTATGTATTCCTATTATTGATACCAGTTACAAACAGCAAATTACGTTTTGCAAATTTCGTCATAATATAATTAGTAAAATATAAGCCTCAATTAAGGTTGAATAGTGAGCTCTCTGTAAGTAAAGAGTGTTTAAATTAAGTACTTATTAAGGTTATTATATTCTACCATAAAGTTCTTCTTACAATCACAAATGTGAACCCTTAAGTATTACATTTATAAATGTATGTGAAATAAATACATGAGTTGTCTTTGTCAATTTTTATTGTATACTACCTGTTTACTTTAATAACTGATAGTATTTTATTTAGTAGGTATGTTATTAACACTCAAAGAGTGAAGATACAAATGCATCTCAATTTGGACAAAAAGTGTAATCAGTGAAATTACAGTTTAAATGCTTAGATGGGTATTTCACAAGTAAAAAATACACTAGAAAAGTGAAAATAACTAAAATAAACTGTATAGAATTTGTTATATGTATGAATATGCAATAATGCAAAATAAAACTAAATATATAAAAGCTTATTTTTAATCTCAAATTAGTGCAAAAACATTTAAGGATAATTAAGATGTAGCAGTCTTTTCTTGTGGTTTCTTATGCTTAAATGGTTTTTTGGCCTTATATTGTAGACTTTTGCTATTAGATTGTCCCATTTGCCAGAATTTCTTTCCTTCTATGGACTGATATCTGTAAAAAAATCAATAACATTAAAAAAAATTGCTTAGTATGAGTAGGACAAGCACACATAAAGGTGCAAACCAACAGATACCGAAAATACCTTTTGTATGGGACCCAGATATATTTTTATTTTATTTTATTTTTGGTATTTGTTTTTGTAATGGTCATAATTTTATGAATGTTGATATGTTATGGGCATATCCATATTCTTTGAAAATTTCATGTCTCAATCTTAGTAAAAGGGTCATATAGGCAGCCTTAAAAGGCTTTTTACATAAGAAAAACATTTTTTTTCATAAAGGTATTAAAAAAAAAAAAGAGCTGATTGCTGTTTCACATTATTGGTGATTACATTACATACAATGATTTTTAATGCAACTATGATGTCCAGCTGTTCAAGTATATCAAAATTATGCTCATTTTAAATGAAACAATATTTTTATACGCACCCAAGTTGTTGCACATCCACATTGTTCTCAACCGAGAGCAAGATGTGAATAACTGGCACTTGACGTTTTACCACTATTGTTTCTAACCCATCAATTTTTGGTTCCCAGTATTCTTCTATCCTGTAAGTTACTCTCATATTAGTAATAAATGAAATGATATAAAATACAAACTCATTACTAAAAACTTTAACCAACGAATGTACCTATTAACATTATATTTATATGACAATACAAAAATAAGATACATAATATTAAATTTACGCTAGCAGGCCATTTGTCCTATCCCAGTTACAGATGTCATGGGCATCAATGACCATTTACAATGAGGAGCCTGCATGTTCATAACAGTAATATATTACACACAAAAAAATATGCAAAAATGCTTAAAGATTAGTGCGAATCATACCATACTATTCCACAGGGGTCATGAAAATAATTAATAAAAAATGTTTAGTGACAGCCAGGAAGGATATTTCAATTAATTGATTAAATTTATGTATGATTTTGTATACTGTTTTAAGGTGGTGGTCTCATAGCGACATAAAATCACTCATCACAAAGTTTCACAAACTACAAACGCTAGGAGTTTCAAATTTTGCAAAATTCGACTCCTAAGGGGTTGTTGTTGGGCTTGATAGTTTGGGGGTTTATTTGGCAGACAAATGTTTAAGGGGTCAGCTAGTAAATATATATAATTATAATCCGGAAATAAAAGAATTAAATTAACATGCAATATTACCTCTTGTAAGTTAGCTTTGATACTTGATGTGGGATGGCAAACTGTCTCTTTATAATTTCTGCACACGATATTGCCTTCGGTATAGCTACACCAGCCCCACTCCACACAACAGCTGTAGCGGCTTTGTCTTCAAGTATGCCTGACGCGTGTGAAAGCAGGTTAGCCATCTTACTACCACCCTTCACCTGTTATAAAAAACAATTATGATTATTTAAACAATAACATTGGAATTCGACAAATCTAGAAGTAAGCATTTACCTGCATCCAAAGAAAGTTTTCAGGCAGATCTTTGAGTGGGATTTTGCTACGCTCCAACTCTTCTTCTACATTTTTTCCTTTGAAATAATTATCCATTGTAAAGGAAGTGCGTTTGCATTACTAAGTAGTATCGAATTCAATAATTATTTACAAATCCAAATACTGAAATTAAAATTTACGAAATTCTTGAACGTAAACACCTGACATGTGACAGTGCAGTGACATAAGGTGTCTGTACTGACACATGACATTGACGTCTCAACGACGAAGGTTATTCGGGTTACTCGTTACCAAAGAGTATAATAATATACCTATGCTCGTTACTCCCCAAACAACGGAATCCGCAGAATATATCACCGGGGGCAGTAGACTTCTTGAGAATTGACCGGAGGAATGGAGTTACAGAAAATGTGACGACCACGGATTTTTTTTATTAAAAATAATTGTAGTCACTGTGGGACTACTATGGAGATAGGAATAGAAAAATTCGAACGATGCTTATCGCTCGTCAGCGTTGTTCAAAGTTAAAGTCGGTCTTAAGACTTCCAAAGTTTTAATTTCAATATCAAAGAAAGAAACAGTACCTAATGTCTATGCAAGAAAAGAATTGGTATTTGAAGTTTACACTTCAAATACTAATGCTTTTCTTATTTTTCATATTTGTTGTTGTTGCTGTCATTGTTTTACATAATGTATGAAAGTTTCGAAAGTTTTCGTGTGCTGTCTGAAGGAGGTGTCAAGAGTCTCCGAAATCGGCATGTTTGTATGAGGAGAGTTATGAAAGTGGAAG
>DWNR01004642.1:0-10712 GCA_018250455.1 Polygonus leo
GTGACACGAGAATTTTATATATAAGATTATGCTTTATTACAACAAATAAGATAAGTTATGTAGGTATAGATACACAGTGACTATATCATGCAACTTTTTAACTTTTAAGTACTTTAATCTTTATTACCAATGACAAGTTCATGTAATCGCGAATATCTTGATAGCAACGCAACACAATGGAGAAAACAAATATTTTCAAGATATTCAGAAATTTCAACATCTTAGACGATGCCCCCACCCATGCAGACACCAGTAAACATATAGTTTGTATTTAATAACCGCCACCCTCATAATCCTCCGTGATGCAATTATTGTGTTTCGGTTTGGATAGGCATGGTTGCCGGTTTCACTTATACACGAGGCGAACGTCTTAGTACTGAGGGGTAGCAACGCATCGGTGGTCAACTTCAAGTACGATTTATTCATAGTCGGGGATGATCACTAATGTCCATGGGCGCAGTGGCCACTTACAATCAGGTGGACTGCATGCTCGTTTTTAACCTTCTTTAGGTTAAAAACGATTAAATAAAAAAATTAAAACAGAAAGATTCTTATTCGGCGTACGATCTTGAACATATTATTAGAACCTACACGAAAAATTGAGGTCTTTTTTCAGGGTTCCGTACTCAAAGGGTAAAAACGGGACCCTGTTACTAAGACTCCGCTGTTTCTCTGTCTGTTTGTTACCAGGCTGTATATCATGAACCGTGATAGTATATCATGAACAGTTGAAATTTTCACAGATAATGTATTTCTGTTGCCGCTATAACAATAAATACTGAAAACAGAATAAAATAAATATTTAAGAGGGGTTCCCATACAAAAAACGTGTTGTTGTTGCCACTTTTTATAGATATAGTACTTTGATAGGTGATAGAACTCGTTTAGTTCAAATGGGGAGGTACCACAGCCAGCCTCATAATCCATGAAACAATTCTTGTGTTGGTGAATATCTTATCTAAAGATAATGATACGGAACCCTTGGTGCGCGAGTCTGACTCGAACATGACCATATTTTTGTAAAAACCCGTATTCCGTAAAAATGTGTTTACCTTTTGAGGCCCCTATCAAGCC
Source organism: Polygonus leo (assembly GCA_018250455.1). Classification (NCBI taxonomy): domain Eukaryota; kingdom Metazoa; phylum Arthropoda; class Insecta; order Lepidoptera; family Hesperiidae; genus Polygonus; species Polygonus leo. The sequence goes on from DWNR01004642.1 coordinate 1,075, forward strand.
TCGACCTTGGCCATTTCCCATGTGTTCATTTGTCAAAGATAATTAAATTAATATAGCACTGATTCCGATACTCATATATCGTACTAATAATGCAATAGTGTTACAACACTAGTGCTCAAAATTTATCGATATTTAGATAACACGATATCCAAATTAAAATTCAATGCCCCACAAGACATTAAAACCGTCGTTAGAATAATGCAAAAAATGGATAAGATAGGGCGTGACAACATTCGTTTTTTCCATACCCATGATATGAAGTGACTAATCAGTTTTTCGTTGATTCTGAAAAAATATCTATTTTGAGTTACAACACTATTGTATTACTAGTGCGATATGTAAGATGAGAAGAATTGTATATATTGTATAGATAAATTGAATGAAAACCTGTTGTGCAACAGAGCAGCCAATGCGTGCATCACATGTGGTAAGGCAGCTTGTATAAGTCGCCATCGTGGTATAGCTTCAATAGCTTCAGAGAGGCTAATAGAAAGCCCAAATCGGAGATTCTGGACCAGGACTTTTTCAAAGGACTGGAATATTAAAATGTGTCTGTTGTTATGTATGTCATAATTTAAAGGCAATTATATAAATATTTTGATTTTAATTTAATATGTAATTATATTTATATTTTATGTAATGACTTTCCTAAATCCATACAGAAGGCTACTTACCTTACAAGCTTCTTTCAATTCCTAGGCGTGCATTTGTAAAGAAAAGATATAGTTAAAAGTTGCATATACCGTTTTTTTTTATTGATGAAAATAAATAATAAATAAACTAGCGATAGACTTAACAAAATTGTAGACAGGGCTATGGTAAATGAATATTATAATACATTTTGTCAGATGAAAGATCTTTGTCCAGTCCTAATAAATTAATACGTAGAAAAAGAACGTAGAAAATATAAATATAAAGTAATTCATAAAACCATAATAAATAAACACTAAATACTGATAACAGTCAGCCTTATCAATGATGACATTATGCTGTCAATGTCAAAGAATTCAACTATGACAATGGCAGTAATGTCATTTTGCATGTGATTAGCTGAATACAGACTGTTTAATGTCTTCCAACAGGATAGTAATTTTTATCTATTTCATTTCAATAGGCTTATTATTATTTAAAATTGACCATTAAATAAAAAAATATGACACACTTTTAAAGTGAAATCTCACTCTAGCAAGAAGAAATATAAATATTTAGTTGGATTATCGTTGAATTTTGGCACTCGTGATATATTTAGCGTTATTAATATTTATATAAGTAGTATTTTTTATTAGAGGACAGTCCTAGGTGATAAATGGTCACTGCCGCCCATCGACACCTGTAGTCAAACTTAGGTAGGATTGGAATTCTACTTAATGCCATCCCTAAGCACTGAGATCACCTGTTGTGCACTCGCCATCCTACCGAAACACGATTTTGCGTAAGCAGTAAGAGTAAGCGGTATTCTTTTGCAAGGTAGAATTTGCTCTATAAAGTAGTAGTAGTACTTAATTAAGTGCCAATCATTGAACGGTTTAAACTAAGAATTGAATAGGTAATGAAATATATACAATAGCGGTTTATTTTTCCAAGACAGTATGGGGAAGTTCATAATATGTAAATACCTATATATAATAAGTAATAGGAGCTAATATATAAGTAACAACTAGATTTAAATAACTCAATGGAAGATACATTAAAGCTTTATGATTTTTTTATTATGTACCTAATTTAATTTTCAACCAAGCGTGAGCAACGACTACTCGGCAAAGTATAAAATTTAAGATATATAAAATAAAAAATAAGAGCAGCTAGATGAATACACTAACAATATGAATATGCGTTACATGATATGCCAGTCACTCCAATGTATATGATCATGTTCACGGGTTTTATATAGTTACAGTTTAATTTTAATTAAAAGTGGGTTCTTTTAGGACTTTTTTGAATGTCACAAAAACTACTGTTGCTTCGGAAAGTTCGCTATGGAGAAGAAGTGGTAAGAAACTCCATAGAAACGTGTTCTACATTTATGGGTTCACTTTATTAAAGGGCAGCATGCATAAAGCAATCTATTAACTTACATGGTGTCCTGGAGCACGTTGACAGAACTGCGTGTTTTAAACAAATAAGTGTATTTGCGTTAGATATTTACAGAAAGCTTGACACACATATATTTTATCGATTATACAGTTAATACACTTATAAAATAAATAATCATCCATTTTCTACACACATTCTGTGACATACAACATGTTTTACGACATTTAACACTTGGAATTAGCTTATTTACAACTGCGCAATATGTGTGATATACATGTATAATAAATACTTGTTTCGTTTCCTATTTAGGGTCGGGTGCATTGGCAATATAGAAAGCATAGCGTCACAATATTTTCATCATGAAATGTTCCAAATTGGCGTTCGTATTGACCGTCTATAGGAACTTTTTTCTTAATAGATAACAAAAATGTTGAGTTTGTGTAGTCACAGAAACTAATGAGACATGAAAGTAGAATAAGCTCTTTTCATATAACTTACCATGCAAGCTGCATCGTGGACCTTGCCTAACCTAGGTCGCACGAATGGGGTAATTTGTCTCCATAAAAATATTTGCACTGGAATAGGTACCACCTCTTCACTGTTTGGGTCATCTTCAGACATATCTTTTACTTTCATCTTTTAGGAGGAAATTCCTAAAGTGAAACAATATTCAACTATATTTGAAAAAAGAAATAAGAATTCGAAAAAAGAAGCTTCGAAAAATCTTAAACCTATCTAAGGCGCTAAATGCGCAATTGTTGTATATAGCGAGGTACATACAAATAAAATTGAATAAAGTTGTATATTAAGTTCGATTATAAAAGAAGAGATTTTCACGTCCTGGAGTCAAACAAAAACAGTTTTTAAATAAAAACCTATACTACCATCACATTTAACGGCTTTATTTCAAATTACGTAATAGCCTATTTACTTACCGCTAGCAGCTATGTTTACTCCATACTCCAGAAACGAACTGCCACTACCAAGGTGTAATGGATACTTTAATTAGCGACCACATCGTTACGCAACGCACTGTTTACTTTTCCGAAGTCCTGAACAGTTATTTGTTGTAATACAGGAGAGAGGCAGAGGGCTGAAACGCGCGGTTACCCGGAGGCTCGACTGAGAGTGAGGCTTTGCGCACTCTCACCGAGACAAATAAATAGGGCTAGCACTCCTTTCAATTCTAAACATTATGAATGCCACACTTTATTCATTTAAGTAAGTAAGGATTCCGTAATATTCTTATGCTAAAGAGAAAAATATATCTCTACAAATCGTGTTTGTATAATCGAAATAAAGATTTTTATCAGGGTAAGGAGATACCTAAATAATACAATCTATCGTGTATTTTAAGGTGGCGGTGAACAAAAATTTACCAATTCAAAGCAACAGTTCTTACAGTCCCTGATATAGTGAGATAACCGAAGTAGTGGCATCCCTAAAAGATTCCATTGATCTGTGCGCGCAGACTCTGTCACAGAACGGCCGCGTTGTTATGGAAACGGCAGCTGCGAATCAGCGATATGCTCTAATTTCTTCAGGGTTAGTCAGCAGTCAATTTCGTTCTAACATATTCGAGAAATTAATTCAAAAATCTTTTATGATTCCACTCGTATTGTGCCAAAAATCCTTAATGTTATATGAAAATTAACAAACGTTTATATGCAATGAAATGCATTATTAGTTACTTTTGTATGCAGAATTACCTACAAGCATTTAGAAACCATTTAATGTAAGGCATTAAAAAGGCCGTTCTTTAGTTCGATTTCTTCGTGAAGTATAGATTTTAATTAAAATTACTTTATAAAAATATGTACTATACATAGGTATTCCTAAAACTATTCAACTATTCACCACCGATGTAAAAAAGTGCTACAGATACAACCACTCAGATGGTAAATCTGTATTCACTATACCTTACCTACTTATTTTCCAAATTAAAATATCACTACACACAGTACCGAAAAGTCTCTCTATTGAGGCATTCACACAGTAAGAAATTATAAGCTATTTGTTATCTGGCTGCAGGACCCTAAAACGGGTGTTAAATTAACGAGATTGGTTTATATGTGTCAATGTTCACATAGTGGCAAGCAATTTGCTTTATAAATAAACGCGACAGGGAGCGGCAGTACTAAACATTTCCTACTTAATAGATTGTTTTCTCTTTGCTTGTGTATACATTGTTAGGGGATTGTTTAACAGGGCGTTTGTACATAGTTCAAATAAATATAAAAGTGGTGACGTTCTTTTTCGAGTAGCTAACGTAAATGCGCTAAATAAACATGTTAAGGACATAAAAAGTGTGTTTAAATACATATGTTTATTATGCAGTGTAAATTCCTAATATTAAAAAGGGAAATAGCCTATACTCATGTATCTGTAGCAAAATGTCATTGTACTATAGCTAATCTACGATAATATGGGATCCTAATTTTAAAATCGTTACAAATAGGTAGCTACTCCTAAGGATTAAGATCACGTTGAAAATCTGCCAAATACTTTACACAATAAATAATTGACGCAAAAACCACTTGGTTTGGCATATTATGTGAAAACACTATGTTTTCGTGTTCGAACTTTACATACGGAAAAAAAGTTAAGATCGTAGAGATCCCTAAGATCTTGTCATGGTTACTTATTTATGCTTCATAACAACGCTGTTTGCGTTATCTTCTTCATTTTGCTTAATGTTATAGGGCGGTCAAACTTAGACATATGAGAGGCAGACGCTTATTAAGCTGGAGTAGTCTAGGATTTTCTTTCACCAGTTAAAGATAGCAAACGAGCATGAAGTCCACCACTGCCGCTCATGGCCATTTTTTACCAATCAAGGTATGATCGTATCTGAGGCTGTTAACAGATGCGTTGGTATCCCACAGGACTAAGATGTTCGCCTCGCCAGCAAAATAGACCTCTCCAAATCCGAAACGCAAGCGTTGCTTCGCGAAGGATTATGAAGGTGGTGGTGGTACCTCCCCGGTAAAACTATACGAGTATGCCACCTGGCAAATCCTGTGCCATTATCATTTTTTTACTTTTAGCTTGAGCGTATGATTGCTCAATGACAACTCTTCTCCCACAGATGGACATCTGTAATCAGGATGGATTGATTCAATACGATTCCTATCGACTTCTGAGAATTATTATTAACATTTTGCTTAATTGTTTCTGCTTTGCCACACCCTTATATCTTTAACGCAACGTAAACAAAACTTTGTGTGGTAAACGTGTCTATATAGCAGGAAAACTTAGCAATAAAAATGGAGGTGTTTGGAAAATTCAAGTAATTTTCCTAAAGCACACTTATCTATTATATGTATATATTTCTTGTGTTCGAGTATTAGTCATTCAATTCCTCCTAAACGCCTGCTATATTAATGATAATTTGTGGCATAGTAAGTTGATTCGAGCTTGGTCTAGATTCATATTTCGATCCGATAGGTGATAATGGTTGTCCACCTCTACCTTTTTATGATTCGACATAAAAATACATACAACCCTAAAATTTTACCGTTCTACCACCAACTACCATTTTTTTATAATTTTTATGTCAGAAAAACGTTTGCTTGGTCAGCTAGTATAATAAAAGTACTTTTACATATTTTCTTTTTATTCTGTATGTATCTGTACTCGTATGAATGGGTCAGATGTTGCCATAATTTATTACTAATTGAACTTGTCTGAGAGTTATAATTTGCAATCAAATTCCATATCAATGCAATAAAATAAAGTAAAAAGCTAATTATTTGTATTTGCTACCAAAAGAGAGCCAACAGAATTATTTTATTAAAGCTCCGTTCGCACATTTGTCCGTTCCTCAGTCCCACACAGAGAGCGAAAGAATATTCAAAAAAATAAATTAAGGGTTCCCATACAAGACTTTGGTATTGTAGTGCTTGTGTGGCTTAAGGCTTCATAATAAAACTTCATCGAATATTTAGACATCTATTTACTTACATACATCATATATGAAAATAGTGTTAGAGCTCTCATACTGAGCGTCCCGAATTTAATCAATTTCGTCACTGAAACTCAGAGATGCCTACAATTGCATCCTGAACACACAGAAAAATATTAGGAAGATTCGGAGTTCTTTTTTTAATTTTCAGCGGGTGATTTATGTTTATTTTTCCTCACGATGGTAGTCTCTATATATTCTATGATATATTCGGGACTTAATATTTTTTTATCCATATTTTACCTTTTTTTTGTTATGCTCCATGGATATTGCGAGAGGAAATTACATATAAACGGATTTAATATAGTTATGTAGACGTGGAATAGGACAATCGAGAAACTGGCTAAAATAGCTCGAGGTTGAAGAATACTATAGCTATTGGCTGGGCGGTACGGAAATAGCAACGTTCTGTTTTGAATGAATAATGCTTTTTATGTAAATCTGTTACGTCTTTATTACAGCAAATATTACTCATATCGTGCCTTTGTAGCACTCGGAAAAAACACATAATGAAATTTCCACTTATAACTTTACTTCAATCTGAAATAAGCGCTTCAGATTACATTCGAGCATACCCTTAATAAAAGTCTAAAGTGCCCTTTTTAACCTGTAACACTATAAGAACGCTAGGCATTTGTTCTTGAAAATCATTCCAAAAGATGGAATCGGAATTGCCAAAAAAGACGACGTTTTGTCGAATCAAATACTTTTTACGTTAACTACCGGTTTTAACGTGAACTAAATCAACATTGCCTGCAATGTTCACTTTATAACCACTCTACTCAGTACACATATTGGCGCTAGAGCTGGATTATATTATATGATACGAATCGTTGTCTTTCTTAACAATTGCAATCTGTTGGAATTATTTTCAAATAAAAGGACCCTGTTGTAAAGATGCTAATGCTCATGTGGACACATAGACGGATCGGAATTGTATGCCATTGTAAAAACTCTATAATATTCTGGTGATCATATTACAGAAATTCGAGTATCTCCAGCGGAGACTCGACAGCATACAATAGACATATTTCTATAAATTTTGAAATATCCTGATCGTTTGATGTTGATATTGGAAAGTGATAAAATTATAATTCTGTTACGTAGTTAATTTAAGTGTTATTTTATTATCACATCAACTTGGTTTTGTCAGTCCACTGTAAAACTATTAACATAATGTTTATATGTGGAATATGGACGGATGATAAAAATATCTTCGTTTTACGAAAGTTTTGCAATATGAATTATAGATATATCTTTCGTAATTTTTATAAAACTGGTTGCATGAAAACCATTAAGCACTTTAAATAAAACAGAAAAAAAAACAACTTTTGACCATTGCATTGAAAGATTGACGTGTATATTTTCTAAACAAAATTGCTGAGGGGAATTTCAACACAATCTTTTTAATTCAAAATGCCATCGTTACCTGATAATGATCCATCCTACAATCCACATTTGGCGGCTTTAGTGGCAATAAACATTGTTACTCAAGTTTTAGACGAAGCTCAAGACATTGTTAATACAGCTAATGATTCTGGTAAAAGATATATTATTTATACATAGCTCTAATCTTTCTGCTTCACAAAAATAATTTAAAATTATTATTAGGTCGTTCATGGCGTTATATATGGAATCAGAAAAAAGGAAACGGAGAATTTTATAAGAATGCTGAGATTCTGGGAATTTTCGATAATAAAGGTTTTGGCAAAAATGATGTTAGCGATATAAATCAAGAGGACAATTTAAATGTTACAACACCCCAGAAAGATATTGGTATTTTTTCATAATCATCAACATGTGTTTAAATATTTGAAATTTGTTTATTATCATCGAATCATTTTTTTAAAACAAATTACAGAAATTACGAAAAGCTATAACGACAACGGCCTCATAGGTCAAGGTGATGAAGATAATAATATGCAAACGGTAAATAGAGAGGTTAGAAGTATTTACTTGTAGATAATTATTGTAAACATAAATTTTATTTGGATAACTTCCAAATGAAATACTTCTGTCATTAGTATTATTTATTTCTTGGATGATTGAATATCATCTAAATATAGATATATGTATTTATAATGTATAATATGCAAGTAATGTGATTTTCTGACAAGGACAAGTAACACGAGTATTCTAGAAGCAAACGATTTAAGGAGGCTAATTTTATAGAGTTAACTAAAAATAAATTTTGGAAAGGGCCACCAATATCACTTTGAGGTGTAAAATAGCCTACGACCTATTTATTCTCAGACCTACCAAATATACACATAAAATGAAATCGGTTATTTCGGAGGTGTTGATGAAAAACACTGTGAAACGACATTTTTATATATTACATTTTTCAGAGAAATACTGATTTGCGATCGCCATCAATGGTAATCAATTGCCTTTTTGATTTGAGCGATTTAGAGCAAGCAACAAACTTTAATATAGCCGAAGACATACAAAAGGGCTTGGAATCTCGGGATCTTCTTACGAGCACTGTTACCCAACTAGTACAGTCTTATGTTAATTTAGCTCTAAATATTGCTTGTGGAGATGTTTTTATTCCTGAAAAAAATGTGATTGTCGAAAGCATTCATGAAAGTAGTGGCTCCAGCTACTCTTTTTTGGCTGATGCATCAGTCAGTGGTGCAAACGAAAATTTAATATATTATGTAGATGATGTATCATATGAAGAGGAAACTGTCCCTAGTGGCACACATTTAATTAAGGTATTTTGGTTTACTTTAATTATTTTTCATTTTTAATACTTTTCATATGTAATCTTTTTTATATTCAATTTATATTTCTTTTTAATACAGGGCGTTAATGAAGATGTAGAAGAGTTAACAAATAGAGACATAGATTTGTACGAAAAAACATTCGCTACTCTGAATCGTAAGTATTATTTGTAGTCTTGGCATATAACCCTAATAATACTGACTAAGTGATTAACGCAAATCGAAAAACCCTGGGTTTGAACTAAGATAATAAATATAAAAGAACTTGTTTAAAATTTGCTTTTTTATTTTAGGCGACTATGAGAAATTTTCCGAAGAAGATTATTGTGAAGATCAAAAAAGTTTGACTATGCAAGATGTGGAATTATCAACACACATGTCTTCTGAAAATATTCCTGTTAACGCAGAACCAGCACAGGTGATATATATCATGTACTTAATGCTACATTTGCGATGTAATATTCTACAATTACTTATTTATTTCTGTATTTACTGTAGACTTACACAAAAATAGAAGAATCTGTAACTTCAGCGGTTATTAAGGACATTCATAAGCATAAGAGTCTCATAAAGCGATGTCGCATCCAGGGGGCTAGGCTTATGACCCGGCTGCGGACTTGGTGGTGGAAGCAACGACTGATTGGGAAACGTAAGGTAATTCTTGATTTAAAGTTTCATAAGATAATTGCTTATCTACGTACCTATATATCAGATCGAGATTTGTCTATAAAATATATTTAGGAAAATAATTTTTAATACTACTACTTAATGTGTGGTCCAATTTTCACATTGATACACCACATGAAAGCTGAGTTATCAGTAATAACAATAAATTCTTCCCCCCCAAAAGTCGCTACCTTGTCGTGGTGGGGGGGGCTTGCGTATCCCAATGATCCCCTAGGCTATGCCGGATA
>DWNR01004643.1:0-10711 GCA_018250455.1 Polygonus leo
TGGAGAGAACTTCTCTTCCTTGTCACAATGGGTACCTTTCGGGTTGATATACCCTTTCCGTAACACCCTGTATATATTAGTATATGTATGTATATATATATTTCAAACTTTTAAATGATTTATGTTTGTTACGTTTAACAATTTTTGTTATGATATGTTACAGGTTCACATGGGACAGGTGACAACCACGAAACAGAAACCCCATACATATTATGGGGTGCTGGTGTTAAACAAGTGCAAAATCTGGCAAATGTACAAGATTCTCAATCTCTCCAAATGTCCTTGGAACATAAGTACAATATAGAACAAGTTGACTTAGCACCAATCATGTCAACATTTCTCTCAATACCAGTTCCAGTCAATTCTGTAGTAAGTATTAATTTGATTAAATAACAAGCAATATTTAGAAATGTGAAACAAATTTCTTGTTTTTTAACAAATTTATTTTTTGTACTTTAATCATATATTAATATCTTATATCTATTACAATTTGGGCTTTCAAAATTCCTAAATGACATTAAAGATTAATATTAAATATGGAATTGCTCCATAAACATAATATTATCTTTGAGGATGGTTTATCCTACTACGCTTATGCAGGCGACAAGCTTACACTTTAAACATCAGTGTAGTAAAATAATCATATATTTGTTTTTTTCCTTTTAGGGCCAGTTGACCTCTGAAATATTTAATATGACACAGTCCAATGAAGCCAAAGCAATTTACAGCAATAGTAGGCAACTTTTGTCACAGTATAATAAGAAAAGGCTTGATATTGAAGCTAACATTATACCTATACTTTATCAACCTTTTGATAAATTTACTAGTAGAAAAATAGAAGATATGGTCACATTTACTGAGATGTTAATGCGTACAGGGGACTATGAACAATTGATTGAACTAAGCAAAGAAATCATGGAACTAAGTCTCTCTGGATTAAATTATTATCATAACTATTTCCAAAGGCCTCTGCTTGTGACTGTAACTTTATCATTTATGGGGTGGATATTATATTTACTGAGGATTTTATTAAACCAAACAAATACAGTTCATGCTGATGTTTCAAATAAAAGTACTTCAAAAACAATTCATCATTTTGTGATGTTCAATTCGTTTTTAAAATTATCAAGCATTTTCGCATGTTGTGTAATAGGTAGTCTAATATATGGTAAATATTATTTACTTTCTATATATATAACCTAAATTTTGTGTTGTTATTATATTTATTTACTGTTAGTATTGTTTCAGTACAAAATTTGCCAACTCAGTATTATATATATTTCTTGATGCCAATCCTATTATGGCTTCGTGCATTGCATTCCATTGATATATGGGTTCAAACTGCAAGGCGATTACAAAATAGGAGAAGTATATTTATACTCAGTCTTCAAATTATATGCTATGTTATGGGTTCTGTAGCATTGGTAGGTTATTTACTTTTATTATTTGGCATTTTTATGTTTACCTTCTAATTATTTGTATATACCTAGTTTTTGCAAGATGATTATTTTATTATTAATATGTCGCACATATTGCATTTTCAGGCTCTTTCATTTTCCTACAGATGGATGCTTAGTATCCCACTAGTAGGCATCGCTTTGTGGCCGTTGGTATCGTCTAGTCGAAAATACTTGAACAAATCAATACTCATTGTATGGCCGGTAACCTGTTTACTGCTATGTGGATTTTCGTTTATACCAGTGGTGGGGAAAACTGTATTTATAGAATTAGTGTAAGTTTTTACTCACTATTTATTTAGTAGCTATTTTCGTTATTTCAATAATGATCACAGGCAGGTCTAAAAGTATACTATCATTCAAGGTTAAACAAGTTTTTTATTAAAGTTAGGTAGGTAAAAATAGGTAAGTAGTTTGAATTGATGATTAGTGTGGATAGTGTTGATATGTGTGTCGGTGCAATCTCCTCATTCACTTCATATACCTCCTTCTTGGTACACTTGACATCAATATCAAAATTATTAATTATTTTTCTTTTTTTAGTTCATCTTGTAGTTGGTTCTATTTTTAGTTAAAAAGTTTTTTTTTCATATAAAATACAGATTCAATATGGGCCTAGTGCCTTACAGATTTTTTAATAATCTTGTTCTTATGCCAACATGAAATACACCAGTTATGTGAACATTTAAAATAGTCTCAATATTTAGGATGAATCGAGGATCGATAGTTCATTTTCGCTTATTCCCTGCCTTTCTTTCATCTCCTGTTACTGATTGGTTTAATACTTTTCGGTTTTTTTACAGATTAACGGCCGGCATTATTTGGATAGGAATACTCAGCGCTTACTTACGATATATTCTAGTGCCTTACTACTACAAGAACAAAGAAAAGAAGAGAGAAACCATTATAAGTATTATTCATATAGTGCTATTGATAATTTCATTATTTATAATTTACACGCAATCGAAGAGATTCGAAAGTGGAGAACCAGTTTTACAAAACCTTCAAAGTGTTTGCTGGATTATTTTAGGTGAGTTAAAATACTTTATTTAAAACGAGGCTAGGTCTGAACGCTAGACATGTTCCTTTCTTATTTATTGTTTATTATTATTAGTACAAAGTTGGAGTTGAAGTATATTACATTACGTTAATTACTTGAAACACAATACAATATGATTGTGTGCTATGAAGCCTTTTTTTACTTTTATTTGTGTATATTTTCTTTAATCTATATGAATGGTAAAATAGCATGCAGTCACTATGGACGTATAAAAGTAGGTACTATGTCCATAGTAGTCACAGGAACTTCCGTACAAGCAATTGCAACAATTTTGACTATTAGTGCTGCTTCGATTTTTAAACCTAATAAAAATTCGAAATCAGCCAAACTGCATAATTATGGAGTTTAAAAAATATTTTGAGACTTTTTAATAACTAATAATTTTTTTTTCTTATTTTGGTAAAAAAATATTATTTCATAAATTTATATAGTTGACGAAAATATATATAGTTGATTGACATGGACAAAATAACTACAATCTTATTAAATTTACAGTGATACTACCGCTCCTTCCTCTTATGTACACAAGAAGACTGATTAGCCGCATGATGGGAATAAATTCATCGATAATTATATTTTATTTACTACTCTCTGTTTCACATGAAGGATTATTTATGGTTACATTAATATTCAATGTTACTTGTTGGGTTTTTATAGAATATAAACTACTTAATTTACGAAATGGTCAGGTAAGTTAAAGAGAACAAAAAAAAGTTTTTTCATTTTCCTTTTCAATTATTTTTTTTGTTTAGATACTTAATGAGTACGAGGAATATTAGACAAACTTATATATTTGTGTTATTATATTAAAATATATTAATACAAATGTATGTTATTTTTTTTCAGATACTTCAATCCTCATTTGACGAAAATGATAACAGTCTGAAGAATAATTTGGTGCACTTTGAGAGAAATATAAGCAGCCATGATTTTAGGCGAGCCTTTATATTTGTATCCTTTATCTATACAATCATAATTTTGATCATAGTCGCTATGTATACAGAATATTATTAAAGATAATAATATTCTGTCTTAATTTAATCTTAGCTAATCAATTTAAAGTCCTAATCGTTTTTGAAACATTTTTACACTTCGTTTAGTGAATACATTTCCCAAGACCGAATACCTAAAATAATTTTATTAGCATGCACTCTATATCGAGTGCACTTGTATGCCATAATTTTGGGCACATTTTCTCGTTCGTTTATTCCTCATGGTTTAAGTGATGCTGTTTTAATTTTTGTACAATATACATATTGAAAAGTTATTATCATAACGCATCAACGTTATACTCATTGGTGCTACAAGGCAGAATAAAGTGTATCATACGAACTTTGACATATCTCCATAGCTGTTATGGATAAAACATAAATAAATTGTGATTTCTTTGACTTCTGCCTCAGACTTTATATATTATTCTAGCATATTTCGGGACAGGGAATATTGCATCGCTGAACTCGTTTGAAGTTAGATGGGTGACTTGCTTCACAACATCATTTCAACCTTACATTATAACTGGACTGATTTTAACAAAAACTCTATGCCCTTTCCTGAGTGTTGGTTGTAGCTTTAGAGCTATTCAACATTTGACTAAGGTAAGTGTTTATATATATATGCTTATTGTAGTAATTGCAAGTAATAAACGAAATTTATATGTCTATTAGGTATTATTTTTTCATTACAATTAAAATTAAAATGTACATATGCATTTACATGGCTTTTAATTAAGTACTATAACTTAGATTTTTCGTGCTTCACAGGCTCCAACTGGATATTTGAATATCATAGTATTAATATATTCAAACATCATGGGTATCCAACTGTTGTACTACGTGAAAAATACTGGCAGTTGGCTAGAGATCGGCACATCGATATCGCAATATGTAATTGTTCAAGTAATAACAGTTTTTATTGTCTTCATACATCAAGCCTCAAAATTGTTGACCGATGTAGATGCATTCAGGTTAGCTATGTATGTTGTTAGAAATGGAAAGAAAGATGTGTGACTATGTTCTTGTGTTTTATTTATAACCCTTAATCTAAACAATTCAGTTATCTGCACTCATTGGAATGTTTAATATTATTTTAATTTCAAATAATATATGAAAGTAAATATTTGTACCTGTAAACACTCTATAAATAATGGGGCAGGGTGTTTGTGCACAAATCTTGTGTTTGTGGAGTTCTAGTATAGGGCTATAAATGTAGTGTTTTATAAATATGTATATAAGTATCAGTGAGGCAACAATCAACGGAACTAGATAAATTTATCAGTATTCAGTGAATGAGGGAGATGGATGATGAAAAAAGATTTTTAATTGTTCAAAACCCTAATAGCAAACCTATTATAAATAATATAAAGTTACAAGGGAAATAATGTTACAAGTGGTTTTTAGAAGGTCGATTTTTTTATTTACATAATCAATAATATAAATATACACAACTTGTGCAATACTAATTGATTTGTAAACAATATTTAACAGTTTAACACCCATATAAAGAAAACTGTATCTTATATACTACATGTACAGTTCAAAGTCCATTCTGTTTGAGCTGTAAAATTGACTGTCTTCACCATGTTTCCTAACCCACACACCCGTTTTAAAGTGGCCATCTTGTGACCATTTATGCATTTGCTCAGTTGAGTGAGGGCCAGATATCTCTGCATTATCATCCTGTGTCCTTTTGAATTCCCATTTGACCTCCTTGGGGCTATCATCTTCTTCTGGTTCTTGTGAAGAACTGTGACCTTTATTGCCCATACTTTGTTTTTCTTTCTGGTCAAAGTCATCTGCATACATGTCCAACTCTGCATCATCTTTCTTATTTTCAGCTTTGGCTATAATAGCTGATATTTTCTCATGATTTTCTTGATATATGTCCATATTGCCAGTCTTAGTTAAAATTTGATTAGCCAGCTCTGTGATTCTTGTCACTATTTTACTTCCTTCGTCAACTATACCAGCTTTTTTCCTTTTCCAACGCTCTGCACTAGATACCTTGGAACTGGCTCCTGAAACAGAATAATAATGGTTAAATTAATAGTTTTATTTAACTATCATTTTAAGAACATATGAAAATTGGATGGGATCATTGGCCAGGAGCGTGCACGTCGCGATCCCTGCCCGTCCATTGGACTGCAATTCTGGTCCAAAACTATTGTACCGCAGAACGGGTTAGGGCGTCCCTTGAAGGCGACGCGTACCGGTTAGCTCCCGCCGGTACGAAATATGGCAAATGCGGCGATGGGGGCCGCCACCCATCACGCCGAGCCCAAGCAGGCGA
Source organism: Polygonus leo (assembly GCA_018250455.1). Taxonomy (NCBI): domain Eukaryota; kingdom Metazoa; phylum Arthropoda; class Insecta; order Lepidoptera; family Hesperiidae; genus Polygonus; species Polygonus leo. The sequence goes on from DWNR01004643.1 coordinate 5,803, forward strand.
GTCGAGGAATATGCGTGGTGGTTTGGATGAGAATATGAATGAATTGATCGATGTATGAAAGTGGAAGAAGCTAGGCAAGTATGTCAGAACCATGCGATTTGGCACTCGACACTCTCTGCCTACTGATTTGGCGTGAAGATGTGTGAAAAAAATACTAGAATAAACCATACCAGGCGTGAATACGTTGATAAGATAGTTATATTTTTTTATTCTACACTATGCATTAGAATTGCTGTATTTATAGGTTGTCTTATGTATTTATGGTACGAAATTGGTGGGTTTGTTCTACCACACACAACAAGCTTGTGAATTTTTGAATAACTCTGTTACTAAAGAGAATAACATAACATGTTGAGATATTTCGATTTATATTGCAATTCGACTTATCAACATATACCTGGTACGGAAATATACTCTGAAAGTGGACAAATCAATAGTTTGTTATGTTCATTGGAGCATTAAAAGTAATTACCAAGTCTTTGTAAGGCTTTAGCTATAGTTTCTCTGGGCTTCATATGTTCCAATATTTCTTTATAGTTAGCAATCAGATTAAACTTTTCACTTTCTTCTTCTTCTTCACTACTGGACTCGTCAAATATTCCTTTATCATCATCATTTTTATGCACTTTGTACTTGTCTTCAGGTCGGCCCTTTACTTTAACCCAGTCTATGTTGTCTAGCCAGCCATCTCTTACTTCCTTTTCTTTCTTCCAATGGTAGTGCCCTTGAGTATCAAAGTGCCCTTCTTCTAATTCTTCTTTCATGTTGAATGGTGTGATAGTGATCTGTTAAAGAAAGTTAGTTTTATAAAATTTGAATGAGAAGAATCAGAATAAAAAGTATTTAAGCACCAATCCACAACGTCATTCACGTTTTAGATTTATCAATTTCCCAGGCATTTCAGGTCTCCACACCAAAGTTTTCTTTAAAAAGTGTAAGCTCAAACAAGCAATAACCATTTATTACATGTACACTGTTCATACTTTAAAATTGATAGCAAATAAGGCGAGAATAGACGGGTAATCTTTTCCTCATTTCCTCCCTTTGTCCAATCAAACCAAATCCATCATTGCATACGTTATATGTAATAATTTATAATAAAAACAAGTTAGGTTAGGTTATTCTCTACACTTACTTCACCTTCCATTCCGCCGACTCCATCTTCTTCCCCTTCGATATCATCAACATTTAATACATTGTTTCTCTCTTCTTCTGCTCCACTATCTTCTTCATCGGAATCTAGAGAGTGTTTTTTACCCTCCTTTTTAGCTTGGGGTTCTGTATTTTCGTCTTCGAAAGCCATTGAAGCTGATCTTTTTGCCATGTTAAGAAGTAAGTGATAAACGATATTTACAAAATAATCTATCACTATTTCAATAAAATTATGATATTATTTGGCGTAAAAAGTTAAATTCTCTCGTCCACTTTATCTACCAAAACAAAAATTTATGAGTTAAAATGACACTAACAACATTGACATGATTGACAGGTAACAATAACCAACATAGATTATACCTTTATATACTGGTAATAACCAATATGTAATAGCCGATTTACTTCGAAATATCGATTCAAAAATATTGTTTTAATAAATTTTTCAACAATTAAATTTTTTTTATGCCGCCACGTGTTAAGGGGATAAGAAGTAGGATAAACTTAGAAGTAACTGGCCACCTAAGCACCTCGCGTAGTTTAAATCGTCACGGTAAAATTGTTAAAACCCAATTAATTTTGACCAGTAACTAATTGATTTGAAAAGTGAGATCCAATAGAGCAAATAATGTTTAAAATAATTGGCCAAGTTCAAATATTAACACTACTTTTCTAGTCGCATATCATCGGTGTATACATAGATTATACACTTATATTGTGTGTATATTATCTAGGCATAAGACATTTTAGGGTAATAATAATTGTTTGTCGTCTATTTATTTGTGACGACCGTGATTTTTTTGTTTTGTAATCTGCTCTCAGATAATATGTGATATTTCTTTTGTAATTTTGTGCATTCTCATGTCAAGCGAACTATAAAATGCATGAAACTATTCCCTACACTCGTGCACATTACTGAGTACTTTATGTTTAAACTTCCGCTTAATTTACACATAAACTCTCAAAGAACACAAGTTTTAGAAAATAATTCAATGTCGCGACATACAAATCTTTCCACGTTCCCGCCAAAACTCCATTAAAAGTGGTCAATTATACCTAAACTTCTTATATCATTATTCTCAAACATTTCATTATTTCAATTATTGATCATGTTAAGGAGGTCGCACCATGGGGTAGTATAGTCCCAGACTTTCACTTTTATTATTTGTAGTTTCATTCAATGAATAATAAAATCCATCTAATCCAAAATTGTTTTGCTGTTTCATCTCTGCATCATTCTCCTCATACTCATTCTTACTTCTTTGTGCTTCCGACCCTTGCGCAGCGATAACGTTGCCTGCATTTGACGATTTCGGTGTTTCTGTTATGTGTACGTCGCATAAACCCGACCAAATCTCATAATTTATTATTGATCCATCCATCCAGCCATCTTGGGGTAATTTCATGTAAAATTTAAAGACATTTCATTAATGGTTGTAATTTAAAGTTTAAGTTTATTTTGATTTTCATAAAGCATCGATTAGGTACCGCGAATAATCGACATCGACATTAGACATCTCAGACATGCTCCAATTCCTTTATTCTTGTAATTTTGACGTTTCTGTTCTCTTTACTTTTTGCTCACTTGAATTTCGTTCATAACGTAGGTAATTATTATTGCTTATATAAAGATAGAATAGTTAACTCTTACTCAAAAAAGTTATATTTTCTATTTATGAGGTGAAATTTATGAATTATAAATACAGAATTGGAATTTAAAAACTGATATTGGATATAAAGATTTTACAAATAGTCTTTCTACAAAAATCAAAATTGGTGTTAATAAACAAATATTCAAAAATCTTGTAAGAGTCCTGTTAAACAGGCCTATGTCGAACACACGAGATAATTCTTGTGGTTTCAACAAAACCGAAAGGTGAGTTTCAGTGTATTAATATTTGTATAACCAATAATATTAATCATCCAATACATCTACATTCAGTTAGAAGAATTTAATAGTTTTTTATTTTCTATTATTCCAGCATTAATGGAGATAAGCTGATTTATCCGGCTGCAACAAGGAATAAGGATCCAATACTACAAGTATTAAAACGATTTGTATTTTGTGACTCGGATAATATAGAAGATGAAAGCCCCCTCTTTTTAGAGATAGCTTCTGGTTCTGGTCAGCACCTTGCACATTTTGCACCACATTTTCCAGGAGTAAAATTTCAGCTCAGTGAATCTGACAATAGTTTATTTGGTAGTTTATCATTCTATGCAAAAAGTTGCCCTACAAAAAATATCCTTCAACCAATATTGATTGACATACGTAATAAACTATCATGTTATGGATTTGAAGAGAACACTGTTGATTATATGTACAATGCAAATATGATTCATATAAGTCCTTATGAATGTACCATTGGCTTATTCGAGAATGCTGGTAATTATTTAAAATCTGAAGCACTGATGATAACTTATGGACCTTATAGTAAAGATGGTGTCCTTACACCTGAAAGTAATATTCAATTTGATGCCTCTCTAAGGTCAAGGAATCCCTTATGGGGCATTAGAGATATCAGTGATTTAGTTAAATTAGCTGAAGATAATAACTTATCTCTAATTGATACTATAGAGATGCCTGCTAATAATAAGACATTAATATGGAAGAAAAATTAAAATTTGTGATTTGATTATGTATGTTATAGGTTGTATTGTGTCATTTATGTTATTTGTTTGCAGCACAATAATTAAATGTTCACATAGTAGATGAAGGACTGAATACTTTGTTTTAGCACAATGTTACAATCTAGAAAGTAATATCCAGAATAATGTAGTTGTTTATATGGTTATTTTTTTATTTCAATTTATTAACTAATTTTGATTACTAAGGCATTAGGTAGTACAGTAAATAGGATTGCATTGCTGTTCTACAATTTTGACTTAATTGTCAGGTGCATGTATCAAACATTATTTAACTTACATAATATACACTAGTATTACTGTAGTGAAGACTTATAACACCTTATCCTAGGAACTGCAATACCCTATAGTTGTATGCTTAGCATTTATAGAGCAAACATATCTGAAACAATTTTGTTATTGCTTATTATTATATCAATTATAAGTACTGAAAAGTTACTTATCCATACCATTCTTTTTTATCTCTTTTGCAATAAAATAACAGACTGATACCACAAAAATAATTTCATAATAACATTTAGTATTGAAGGCAATTGAGAGAACTCTCAATTATAGTATAGGCACAATGTCGCCTAAAGGAAATGTTAATGATGTTTACTAAAGCCACAGAAATGTGTAACATTTAAAGTAATGGCAATTTGAAGATTTTTATATAATCTTAAAGATAAAACTGTGGAAGTGAGAGAGTTGCAAAGTGATATTGTTATAGAGACTAAATGATTTTTGCTAATTTAAGCATCTTATATTAATACATAGTTATTGTAAATGCATTTTTAATAAACTTTTGTGCATCTACTATTTTTTTTAATTTCCAAATCCATGATTAAACACTAGTAATTAATAGTAATTAACTAAGATATATTTTAAATAAAAGTTCCGTGATCCTCATTAAATTATTATTAAGGTCAACATGTGGGTTCCCAGGTTTTAATGTTTTCTAATTAATTTATAAAGTTATATAGTAAGGTACGCGGTAAGGTAAGCGGACAAGTAGCCCTCCTGATCGCAAGTACCTGTACTCGATCATAAGTGTTTCTACCACTTCTGACGCATATTCAGGCGTGGTTCTTAGGGGGGGGGGGGGGGGTGGTTGGGTTGTAACTAGGGCCGG
>DWNR01004644.1:0-10711 GCA_018250455.1 Polygonus leo
GTCGGAGTTGTAAGCCCGACAGACGTGACACTTGCCCGAGTCCCGAGTGACAGCACGCTCAGCTCGCTCGGGCAACTCGAGCCATGAATTACTGATAAATGCTACGCCTTGCTCTTACACGGATCTAGCTAAGGAAACTCCGACTGGTTCACAAATAATGTTACTTAAACTAGCGATTTTCGAAACGTGTTTTGAAGAATAAATATCCTTATTAAAAAAAAAAAGGTTGTTGGATATTTGTCTTTTGAGAGTTGAAATCGGAAGTATAACATTTTTAATGTATATACAATATACATCATATTCTAAATTCCGTATTTAAAAATAAGGATTATTTAATGTAACAAGCCTTTTAATATATAAACCTTTTGGTTTATAAAGTCATACGTTCCTAAAGTAAATCTATTCCGGATGTGTCGGAGCTGTAAGCCCGACAGACGTGACACTTGCACTAGTCCCGAGTGACAGCACGCTCAGTTCACTCGGGCAACTCGAGTCATGAATTACTGATAAATGCTACGCCTAGCTCTTACACGGGTTTAGCTAACGAAACTGTGAGTGACTTACGAATAATGTTACTTAAAATAATGAGTTTCGAAACGTAATCTGAAGAACAAATATCCGCATTTAATAAAAAATATTGTTATATAATCGTCGTTTGAGAATTAAAATCGGAAGTATAATATTTTGAATGTGTATACAATAAATATCGTACACTTAATTCCTTATTTAAAAATAAGGATAATTTAATGTAATAAACCCTTTAATATATAAACCTTTTGCTTTATAAAATCATACGTTCCTCAAGTAAATCTATTCCGGGTGTGTCGGAGCTGTAAGCCCGCCAGACGTGACACTTGCACGAGTCCCGAGTGACGGCACACTCAGCTTGCTCGGGCAACTCGAGCCATGAATTACTGATAAATGTTACGCCTTGCTCTTACACGAGTCTAGCTAACGAAACTCTGACTGACTTACCAACAATGTTATTTAAACTAGGGGGTCGTAATCCAAAACCTATTTTATATCGAACAACCCGCCACTATATTATAGCCATTTTGGACCGCACAGTTGTTGTTCAGTAGCGCTTGGATTTCGATCGAAAAGGTGTGGCTACATATATTATAGTTACATAATAGTTACAGATGTGTATAGACGGCAGTTACCACTTACCATCAGATGTCTACCTGCCCTGCCCATTTGGCTCTTCGATACTTTTTAAATGTTAACGCAAATAAGATAATTTTATCGTAAACGTCGATGTTTCATATAATGATCAAATAAGGGCATGACATGGAACATAAACTTAAAAAAAATATCTTATACTCGACAAACTATTGCTTTTGATTTTGTGTGTACGTGCATGATACACAATAAAAGAAGTAAAGCTCAACATTTTTGACAGAATTTTTGGGCCTCTTTAAAATTCTCTAACATATAACATGACATGACATATCAATGACATATCTCTATACGTCTTTCGATGCAAACATGGCCTTAAACTAATTTCTCCATCTACTACCGCCATAAAGGAAATTAATATAACCTAAACTCTACCAATTTATTCCGTTGAATATGGGGAGTGTAATTCCCCTACTTTCGTGAAGTATGTTTTTTATTATCGTCTTAAGGGAGCAAACAAGCACGCAGTCCACGTGATAGCCACTACTGCCCATGGACATTAGTGATCATCCCCGAGTAGGATTAAATCGTACTTAAAATAGTCGACAGAGTCGTTGCCACTCTTGAGGACTAAGATGTTCGTCTCGCGTTTAAGTAAAGTCGGCAACCACGTCTCTCCAAACCGAAACACGATAAATTGCTTAATGCAGGATTATGAGGGTGGGTGGTACCTCCCCGGTCGAATGCAAACATGGCCTTAATTTCTCCATGTATATTTTGGCCGTAGGCTGAATAATTAATAACAATATGTAAATTCTACAAATGAATTCCGTTGAAGATTGTAAATTAGTATGTAATAGTTGTTCTTGTGCTTGAGTACTGATTAAATGTTTCAGATAGAAGGTAGCCTTGTCAGAACTATCTTCTTGAATTCTTAATGCCGAACAGTTGGAATTAGTTCTCAAAAAGTTTAACACACACACACATCTTCACGCCAAATCCCTACCGGGGTAGGCAGAGAGAATCGAGTGCCAAATGGCACGGTTCTGATATACTTGCCTAGCTTCTTCCACTTTCATAAATCTCCTCATACAAACACGCCGATTTTGGAGACTCTTGACACCTCCTTCAGACAGCACACGATCATTTAATTAAACTTAAATGATCGTGTGCTGTCTGTAAGTGTCTGGAAGTTTAAGCTCACTTCAGTATATCTATACTTGTATTTTTAACTAAGCTACCTATTTAAATACTTCCCTGAAGCTTAAAATCTCGCTGCCTCTATAATGCCTAGTAAAACTTTACTAATATACGTATAACCGACATTTTAATAATAGTCTGGTGGATGCAGCGCTTCTAATCTCTCATCACAGTAAACGGCTCATTAAAATCCGCCATCAAAATGGGAAATGTGGACGGTACGGTCCCGGGCTTAAAGAAGAAACAAACATCGTCGCCTTAGACCGTCTCTTTCTAATCTTCTAAGAATATCTGCTGTCTCGCTCGTTTCGTGTTTTATATTTCACACCTCGCAACTGGTGTTTGGTAGTTTGATTACAGCTTATAAACTCGGTTGGTTATGTCAAACATGTATTCTTAGTAAGTCCAGGGAATTATATAATATAATCGCCTGTCTAGTCCAGAAAGTCCTTCTGGACTGGACAGTCATATTTTTTAGCATTAAGTAGCATTAGTCACTCAGCTATGTACTGGTTTCCAGAATGGAATAATAAGGATTTTTCAGTCTTGTGGTAGAACTCGTTTAGTTTGCCGGGGAAGTACCACTGTCACCCTCATAATCCTCCGTGAAGCAATTCTTGTGTTGCAGTTTGGAGAGGCGTGGTTGCCGGCTATACTTATATACAAGACGGACATCTTAGTCCTCAGGAAGATGTTCGTCTCGTCTCGTCAACGCGTCTGTAATCAAATTCAGGTAAGATTCAATCTTAATTGGGGATAATTACATATGTCCATGGGTGGCAATGACCACTTACCATCACGAATAGATTACAACTAGACTATTAAAACTAAACAAAATACAAAATATGTTATTATTCACAGCGCTAACAGCTAACATTTTTTTAAATATCCATTTTATTTGATAAACGACACATCTTTACATATTACGGTCGCTGGAGTAATTCCGTATAATTTATGTTTTGAAACACGTAACATGTGAAAGTGCCAACAACGTCATGCGTACGTCAGGGCTAAATGACTAAAACCCCCGATCTGAGTTGTTTGTCAGGTTATGTAAGCATTGCTTTGATTTCTATTCAGCTCCGTTCTGATTTTTTACTAAATGTTTTCTTAGTGCATGTATATGTTAAGCAACTCCTTTTCAACCGGCTATGCTGAGTTGAATGTTTGAACTTTTAACCGATTTTAATAATAAAGAGGGGCCTGGAATCGCCCAAGGGTCTTTTTATTGTACAGATTGCGCGATGTTCTTTGCCTGCTACAGCACGATTTTGATTTTTGTTTGGCATGATCGAATTCATTCAAAATTGTTTCAAAAATATCCAACCATCGAGACATTCACATAAAATAGGTGAACATATTTCAAACCAATTTTATATAGGTATATTTTCGAGAAGTCGATAAAATAATGTTAAATCCTCCATAAAACATTTGGGTGATAAAGCTTTGCTGTTTACTACATAATGTGCATATAATATCACTCTAGCAGACAACGCAGACAACGTTACATAGAAAAAAAATATTATTAAATTATTTATATTTGAGAAAAACAAAAAAAAAGTTACATCTTTATATTCACAATGAAAGCATCGCAATATTTCAGACAATTCAATTTCAAATTTCATCAGATTTTAAAAATATTCAGTAAATAAGTCATTTATCATTGAAAAAGATTTCATTACAAAATCAATATATTTTAATTTAAGTACGTATATTTTGGACATCCACCTTTCAAAATATTGCAGCTATGTTTAATTAATTACAAACAATGATACAATACAGAACACTGTTGACTTATTTAACAAAAAGTTAATTTGCATAATTTTACATGATTATATTTATTTACTAAATTTATAAGCATACAAAATCGCTCTTATAAACTAAAATACCAATATCTAAAGCCTACGTTTCTATAACCGCCTCTATCGCTAATATTTGAACAAACCTTTCGAATTTCGACCAGTTTATAAAACGAAAACCTCAATTCGAATCAATTATCGCTACGTACCGCTAGGGCGGGAGGGGCGGCCGCCCAGAATAACTCGCACGTGCCGCTCGCCTGCCCACGCGCAAGATGGCCGCCGCGTGCGCGCGTGTGTGCGTGTGATTTATGCAACGCCACAATCACACGAATCTTGTGCGCTGTATGGTTTAGCTGGGTTTGAAATGTAGAATGGTCGTTGTTTTGTGTTGTTTGTTGGTTATACTTATATTAGCTGACCCGGCAAACGTTGTTCTGCCATACAAAATATTATCAATGTTTTTTACTATGTTATGCTATGTATTATACTTTCTTCTTGAATCACTTTCAAAAAACTGCATCAAATCCGTTGCGTAGTTAAAGTTATTAACTACGCAACGGATAGTAAGTTAAAGATCTAATCATACGAGTATATAGGGACAGACGGAAGCCGGAAGCGACTTTGTTTAATATGTTGAGATATTTCATAGTACTCACAGTTTAATAGCTTATAAATGTACTTAGTAGCTAATACTTTGTCTTTTCAACGTGAACTTCATTTAATTCTGTATATTATATTCTTGAAATATTAATATTTTGTTAAATGACCTTATAATTTCTCGCATAAAATTATGACCACTACCACTATGATATCAAAATATTATTTATAATTTTATTACTTTACAGCGTCTCCATTTATTGCCGCTTGTCATAAAACATTTGGTGAATCAAAAAAAAGTCGCTTTTTTGGCTATGAATCAAGTCATCGTCGCATCCTGTATGTAGACTTTTTTGTATGATTCAAGCATCAAAATGTTTTTTACTTAAAGTATCGTTAGGTAATATTTCTATTAGATGCAATTTATAATTATTTAATGTGTAATCTCATTGATAATATTAAACATGTAATAAGACTATGTATTAAATACTTAGAAGAATTTTAGTATTAAATAACAGTTACAATTCATTTACAGTTGTATAAATATTGAATATTCAATTCAATAACAAAGAAATGCCTTATTAGTACCTAATCTCATTAATAGTACAGAAAATCAGTGTGAAGGAGACAATCATTTCAGGAACTTTTGACTTATCATTCTTTGGATAATATATCTCAAACGTCCACATTAAAATTATTTATTTAACACATCAAAACATGCACTCAAAACATCTGAATATATTTAATACATCTGAAGACGAAATAATGTCCGCGACCGCTCTTCATCGCTTTAATTTAAATAATTAGAGATGGCAACCCCATCAACATTATGGATATCCTTCGCACATGTTGATTTCGTATTTCTTCCAGACATTTGTGCGAACATTTTTCACGAAAGCCACATGAATCATTTAGCTTACAAATTGATAATAATATATTTAGAAGTTGAAATCAAATGCGTCACCTGCCATCTCTGTCTCGGTTTAGTATCAATATTTTGATGGGCTGTTATGTCTGATTTTTGTATCTCCAGATGCTTATTTTACGTGCCTTTAGAAGACAATAAAGTTGGATATAGCCATAAATCTAATTTTAAGTTTGAATCTCACTGATGCACAACTTAGTGGGCATAAAACATTTAAGTTTATTAAGCAACAGTTTTTCTGCGATCATTTATACTGCGAGCTTGTTTACTTTTATTCATTCACAGAACAACTCCTAAGTACAAGTAACTTACTCTTCAGGGTTTCTCATGAAACTTGGTTGTACGCATTAGTGAACTCGGTCAATAAATAACAAACGCAGATTCCTACTCCGTATATAAATCTTAATGAAATCAAATTCAAGAATTGTAAGTATGCTTCTTCGGGAGTTTCGTAGGTACTATTTTGTCTTAATTGTGCGTTTTTACAGTTATAATGGAATTTGCTTAGTGAAAACAATAAATATAAATTATTTTAAATAGCAAAATAAGCAGCTAAATATTCAATCATTGGACGAAATAACACGTTTGCGCCATTTAAACTTGTTTTTTTACTGTAATAAGTAGTCTCCGGGCGATTAATTTTGACGGTTCTACATTGCATCTTCTTCGAGTATGATAAAACTGTAATATGTCTTTGTTAGATATGTGATCGCTATGTTCCATAGATTCATAAGTTGCGACTGAAGACTGAAACTACGGTAAATTGTGTACATGTTACAGTGTATGTTACCCTGCGATTCAAGTTCAGTGCTCCTTCACAATGTTGTGGGTACCAGGCGTCCATAGCCATCTAGAGCTCACACACATAGACTGTAGGTGAGCATCGTGCGTCTGCAGTGACCTAATGATTTGTGATGCTCGGACTAAGTTTTAAAACGACACACTTTGTATTTTATGTGTGCTTCGTATCCTTTTGCTCTGTTATACCCCTTTAATGAAATGCGCAATACACTTATTGATAAGTAATCACTGCTGCCTGAAGACATGTCTAATGATTCTTAATAATGAAATCGTCTAATTATCATCATATTTCTGATGTTCACTGCTGGACATAGGACTCCCCTAGATGGTGCCACTTCAATCGGTCCTTAAATATTTCAATCCAACGATTTTTCTCCGTTCTCTTCAGGTCATCGGTCCACCTGGTATAGGAGCGATCTGTGCGTTGCCTAGACGTGATCGCCACTTGAGATTCTATTGGCCGGTTGTAGATTTTTCTACCAATGTGGTCAGTGGTAAGCTTTGTTCATCTTTTATATTTAAGAATTCTGTTGCTTAGTAAAACCCTTTGCATAGCACGCTGGGTGACACCGAGTCTAAAGAGTACGACGACGTCGACACCATAAGTCAACACGACAACACACATGACTCGAATGCTTTCGACTTAGATACAAAGGAATTTTAGAGAACATATTCCGTACTTTCTCAAGGCAACTTGAAGATAACACATAACAGATGCGTTACTATTTCTGAAAGTATGACATGCCTCAAATGTAAACTGACAACTACGCCTGTCCACTCCAATACCGCACAAGAATAAATTATTTCATGGAAGATTATGAGCGTGCAAGTGATACCTCCTCGAACTCTACGATCTACCTGGCAAATTTAATGCCCATCGACCGAAAAGTTTATTCGTTCTATCGATAACAAACTACAAACATAATACCCAATACCGTATGTAATTAATCCGTGTGTCCCCCAATATTACAAACATCTGGTCACTGCGCATGCGCCTTGGAGCACGCGTCGCGGCGCGCGCGTCTAAATATAGCCACGCCTCCCGTCGAGGTGCGCGCCGACACAGGAGACTGGAGATTTCCAACATTCTTCACCGGCGCATTGTTTTTCTAGTCCACGCCGCATGATTATGTTAAGTATCGATGGAAAAATCGAATGACTTTCATTTTTGATAAATTAAGCAGAAATAATTTCTGCTATGTTTGAGAGCTCGTGGCTTTGCGGGGGGTAGAAATCTCATACGTTTTGTACTGATATGATTTTATACACGAATTTATAATAAGGCCGGAATAGTATTAAATTTTCTCTATAAGAGGAATGTCCTCTCGTATCCCTATTCCTTTAGGTGAAAAAGAGTAGCAAACAAAGGATTTACAATATAAGTAAGGATTCTATGTTTTTTTTTCTTAAACAAAAAATCCAAAATATACCAACGTTTTCCTACAAGTTACCCATCTACTGCTACCACCTTATTATGTAGTCCTAATTGGCCTAATTGGTTCAATGTATACGATAAACCACAATTTCAGAGAAACCCTATATCTAGTCGTAGACTCACGTAGGGCTTGAACAAAAATACTTTGGTTAAAAAATTACGCAATTTGCCTGAATCATTTTGCAAAAATTAACATAAAATCGAATTTAGAGAGCATTAAAACTAAAGTACTTAAACAATACATAGATTTATTAATAATTCACAATAGATAGCGAAACTTTAAACGTCTTTTAAATAGATGAAACTTTTCTTATTATAAAAAGTTTTATAATCCGACCTTAGAAAATCTGAAAAGCAGAGAAAATTTTGTCAAAAGAAATCTTATGAGATATTAACGAAATTTGTAAAAACTTAATTTTTAATATTTAAGAAAACGAATAGATGGAATACCAAAAGTATTATGTAGTACAAAAATACATTACTAAAGTAATACTAGGTAATACTTTATTACATTGATGGGGTTGCAGAAATCTGTGACATTTAGTCTAAGATCTAAGATAATAATCGGTAAAATAATAATCGGTAGTTCTGGCGATCTCACCCTCCCATATTATCCCAAGTCATCCATCCTATCTCATATACTTTTTATTCTTTTTTGATAGACCTGGATGGCGTAAACTAAACAAAAACATTTCAAATACAATAAACGGCATTATTGGGCATATGGCAAATTCATTCACGAATTATTATACGTACTCTTCAATCTACGATCGGCATTAGGCGAAAATCCTGATTCTGGAGCTGATCTTCATGGTAGTAGTGTCCAATTTGATGAGTAGCAACTTGGTTTTTATTATATTAAAAATATTTTATAATAATAGTAATATTATATTACCTACTTAGTCAAGGAAAAATAACTATATTCCTTACTTTTCACCTGGCTTTGCTTTATGAAATGTATCGTAAACGCGTGACTAATAACAAAACATCCCGTCAGTCACATTACCGAGCCGTCACTTCATGATCAAAATCCTTGGGGAAATTGGAAACCGTTGGTGATTGGGCTCCTTAAAACGGACTTTTGGCTAATGACTATAGGGGTGATTTTAGCGTGCATTAAAGTGTGATTTATGTTGTTTTCTATAATGAAATTGTGTGTACGACACGTGCGCCGTGCGCAAAGTAAGCTGAGATCCTTTGGCAGCTGCGGCTCGATTGTGACGCCCGCAATGACTCAAGCGGTCGAGAGAAAAAATATTGTGAATCGGACAAGTTGAATCATTTAAAAGTTTCCCAGCTACCGACATTCTAATTGTATCGGGAGTAAAAATTGCTCTTTAAATTGTGGCTTCTCTTTGTATTCCACATTGGTGTTAACGCCCTAGACTGTACATTAATAATAAACACTATATACAATTATTAAATAGCACACCTCAAATCACAAAATACTTTCTAGGATTACTCGTGTTCTTAAGACCGGGAAAGTACCTTATAAATATGTAATAATCTCACGTAAAGCAATTATGGTGTTTTGCATTGGGAGACGTGGTTGCCACTAGCACTTGCACATTAGACGCATATCTTAGTTCTAAGTGTGATGTTTATTATAGATGCATTGCTACCCAATGCATCTATGATTATCCTACTATTACAGTGATGTGGGACAGACGAGGCCACTTAGGTGGACTACATGCTCTTTTGCTACCGTTGCAAAAGAGCATGTAGTCTGCGTTAAAAAAATAGAAGAACAAGACATCCTTGTCCGTTTCATTTTTGTATTTTGTCTTGTCTGAGTATGCCAGTATAATCGAAACATTTATCTATGTTTGATTGGATTTTCAGCGATTATCGGAATGGTCAAATAGAAGAGATGCGTCACTGATCACGCGTCCTAATGATTCGATGATGACGAAATACTATCAACGTAAACAATAGTGCAGAATTGCAATTAACCTTGAAACCCCGTCCCCAGTGAATCATGGTTCGGAAAATTCAATACTTAATTACGCACAAAATGATTCTAGAAAGTTCGCCGTATTTCAACTTATAAAGGGGTTCGCAGTAAAATCCTGTATTAATTTGAAAATGTTAGATACAGAACATTTCTGGCAGATGCTTAGCAAAATATATTTTGTTGATAGAATGAAACATTCAGTTCGCAAATTCTATGAAGCACGGAGTATCTAAGTACTAAGCTCTTAGAGTGCTGCTAAACTTGGAGAATCGCATTTTCGATCATAATTCTCTCTAATTTTAGAATTAACCAATTTCAGTAACACTAAATATTTAGCGTGATATTTAGTAATGTAGAATACAGATTGTTAAAGTATAGCTTATTACATATCGTCCTAAGAATCGCCGGATTTTAATGAATCGAAAAAAATACGATCTGGATCTGAAATATAGCTAATTGATGATGGTAAAAGGAACCTTTCAATAAATAAAAAAGCCATATTCATTACACAATTCACAATAATCCTCACGCGACGTTAATTTGCAAATTTCGTTTGCAAAACATAACGTTCCTAATCGTTCTAGATACAAATGTCTTTGTCGTAATGACTAAAGCTATACAATTTTGAATTTATTACTACATGATTTTAATTCGGTATACTTTAAATAATACGGATACTTTAAAAAAGTCTTCCTCAAATCTGAAATCACGGCATTATGTTCTTAATTCACAATTTACCTATCATACGTATTCTATATGTTATATAGTTATCATACATATTCTATATGTTAGTATAAAACTAGATACATACATACATATCTTCACGCCAAATCCCTAACGGGGTAGGCAGAGAGTATCGAGTGCCAAATGGCACGGTT
>DWNR01004645.1:0-10710 GCA_018250455.1 Polygonus leo
ATAAAAACAAATCGAATACGCCAATCAATACTTTTCATCGAATACATCAATACTTTTCCGTTTCTTTCATATTCTTCCTTTTTTTTCAGTTTTATTTAAAAAAAACATGAAATATTTCATATGTATTTTTCTTGAAATTTTCCAATAAAACTTGGATAAAAACGAAGGAATTGGAATGAAACGGGAAAATTTCCCGCTTTTTTCAAGGTTACCTATACCTTACCGGGACTCCGTATGTGGCCCCTAGCATTTGCTACTGTTATTAAATGGTTAATCCACAGGCAGAGCCCATTCAATAAATTTGCCCACACTCACACGGTCTACTTAGGCCACTCGTGTCAGTTGTTACTCTTGAGGTTAACCTGAGATGGTCGCCTCATGTATAACTCTGATCGATAATCTTTTTATCAAACAGATGATATACGAATTGTAAATTTAACAGTTATTCATAAGCAACTGTTAACTATGAACATAGGAAGGTAAATAATAATATTTAATTGTCTAAACTGAAGACTTATATAATTAAGGAAGTTAATTTTAAAGTTTTTATTCTGAGGATATTGTGTTTGAATATGTTTTGAAACGAAAAATAAACTTTAAAACTAGTTAAAGATACTGTAAAACTGGTCGTATGATGTGATATAAATACGAATTATGAGTATGTTTTATATATTTTGGATGAGATCACATATTTTTTATGTACAGTTATGTATCCAAACATAATAAAACAGCCATGAACTAGGTTTATACTTTAAGAATTGTATCTATTTCGTATATTATATAATTACATGATTAAATTCGGTATTGATAGTAGTTATATTCTTCCTTAAATCTTGTCCTCCTTAAACCCCTTTTAGTTTTGGATTTCGAATCCCAGTG
Organism: Polygonus leo; assembly: GCA_018250455.1. NCBI lineage: Eukaryota > Metazoa > Arthropoda > Insecta > Lepidoptera > Hesperiidae > Polygonus > Polygonus leo. The sequence continues at coordinate 880 of DWNR01004645.1, forward strand.
TGCTATATTTTTTGAAGATATGCGAATTTTTGAAATAATCTACTAATGAATGAATCAGTGAAAGAAAAAATCGTAAAAATTATTGGCCAAGTACGAGTCGGACACGTTAACGATGGGTTTCATACAACCATTTGACTTAAACTTACTTTACTTGTCAGTTTATGTGTAATTTTCATGTAGCGCTATACCTTTTTCTGCACTTCCTCAAGGTTGGCTGGTAGAAAATGCTTTTTAGCAATAAGTCCACCTTTTGTACCATAACGTATTTTTTTGGTTCAATAAAGTTGGTAATAAAAATTATTCAACAACTTCAGCATATACTATATACGAACAGTTTTTTTAATTATCCTTATCCTTATCCTAATTTAATTATCCTTTTTTTAACGTATATTTTGAAGATAATAAAATGGTTTAGTATGTTACTTTTTCATTTGAGTATTTGTTATTATAGCGTCCGTTGTAATATGTAAAATTTTACAGAGTAGCTACTCTGTAAAATTTTCAAAGGTATTACGGTTCAAGAGATATAGCCTTTGGACAAACGAAAGGACATCGGAGTTTTAATAATAGGTCGTTAACAACAAGATTTATTTCACAAAGGATTAATTAAGACCGATCTATCTATAAGACCGTTGACCATTTAGCAGAGATTCTGTTTATCTTTAAACAAAATAGTTTTGAGTTTTCATCTAATATATAAAATTCGCGTGTCGCGGTGTTTGTTGCCAAACTCATCCGAAACGACTCGACCGATTCTTATGAAACTTTTTGTGAATATGGATCGTTCAACATCTATTTTTTTATACCCATATTTTTTTTTTACCTAACCTATCGCTTTTTCACCCTTCTATCATCAACCCCCGTTTTTATTACAATGTTTTATGGTAAAATACGTTTGCCGGGTCAGCTAGTATAACTACATAATTGACGATATGCATTTTTCTTTCTTTATTTAAAAATATTATATCACATATGTATGTTCAGGGAGGATTCCAAAACTACTGGTACCGATTTTGATGAAATTTTGTACGTATGTGTAACTTCAGAGATAGATTAATTTAAATCTCGATTCAGATTGGAATTTTAACGTTACTATCAAAACGTCTGCCGGGTTCGCTAGTATACCTATGTACCTTACGACTATACAGAATAATAAAAGTTAATTCCTTATTAAAATCCGTAAACTCCCTGCTTAAACGCTACTGAAAACTAAGTAAAAGCTCAGAGCTTTTAGGTGAAACCTTTAATTAATAAATTGATTCGTTTGATTAATTAAACGGTGTTTTGTCTCAAACTTTTTGGTCATAAACCCTGCAAATTGCTAAACTTTTCACTTGTAGCATTGTTAAATTAAATTTGTGCGAAGTTATCTGCCATTTAACTTATCACTTTGATATCATTGTGGTGAGATGCTACAAGAGGAATTTATTAATTTTGTTGTTATTTCAAATATTTGTAAGCGGCACCTCGAAAATATTGGTATTTGTATTTTATTTACCTTTACGTATTTAGGTATGGTTTGCTTTGGCTTCATCTATGACTATCAAAGTAACAAACGAGCATGCAGTCCACCAGAAGGTAAGGTAAAATAGATGTGCTGCTATCCTGAGAACGTTGTTCCTTTTGTGTACCTATATAACTGGCAACCACGCCTCTCCTACACCAAAAACCAAAACTTGCTTCACGAAGGATTATGAGGGTGGCAGTGGTACGTCCCTGGTCCAAGTACATGAGTTCTACCACCTGGTATTTAATTTTTTTATCGTAGGTATAAAGGTAGCAAACGCGTATGCAGTCCATCTGATAGGAAGTGGTCATTGCCGTCTATGAACATCAGTAATCATCCCCAAGCACAATTAAATCATGCCTTAGTTTAATCACAGATGCGTTGCTATCCCTGAGGACTAAGATCTACGCCTCTCTAAACGTAGAGAGGGTCTCAGAAATATGAGGGTGGCGGTGGTACCTCCCCAGTCAAATTACACGAGTTCTATTACCTGGAATCTAGTTCTAAATTTTAGACAGTAGGTACCTCCATACAAAATTACGGTTAAAATGTGTTGGCAGATGTGTGTCTCGCCTTCTACACTGCCCTATTTTCACGCAGTATTAGGCTTAAAGCAAATTTGTGGAATGTTAGACGACACCTAAAATACCTGTGGTAACGTGTAAATGTTGAGTCTTTATAATATACAAAATTCCAGAGTGCTTGTGTTTCAATTCTTCTAGGTGACCTATTGTACTTAGCTATACATATTTATGGGAACAATAAAATTCCCTTTAATGATGCTTTCTGACTAGTATATTGCATTAGATTTATTAATTTATATTCGAAATATCCTTAGTTTAAGTTGAATAAATGTAGTAACTGACTTAATATGTATTAATAATTGCTTTATATAATGAATAGTCCATATTAATTACATTATTTGTTATTTTAATTCAATAGAGACAACTTTTATTATTTTGTAAGCCCATCAGTGGTAAAATAAGTGCGCTTTTAATTGTCTTTTACACATGCCATCTCTGTAATCTTATTCAACAAATAAAAATGGTTGATTGATTTCTATACCTACTTATATAGTGACACTAGGATTCCCTGTGTCGTGGGTGCATCTGGATTCAGTAATGTCTGCGCTTCTAACCGGCATTACATAGATGTTTGAAATAAATATTTTTGTGATATACTAGAACTTCAATGTGTAAGCTATACCTACCTGATGTTAGCTTTAAAGTCATATATTAGTGGTGAAAATTGATAACAAATTTATAACTATGACGTATCGATTGTTAATGACATTTGTAATTTGTACTTATTACATATTTTTAATATTCTAATTAAATTAAAATTATATGATGGAAGTACCATCATTTAATTTTCTTTAACGTAGGAATGTTGCAAACAAGCATGTATTTTACCTGACGATAAGTATTTGGTTACCAACCTAAGTACGAATCTTACGAGGTTGACTACAGATATGTTGCTAACCTCGAAGATGAGCCCTATTCGCCTAGTATATCTAGCAACTACGACTCTTTAAACCCCATACATAATAATTATTGTGTAATAATAATTACATACCTACATACACATCGTCACTCCAAATCCCTAACGGTAGGTAGAGAGTATTGAGTGCCAAATGGCACGGTTCTGACATACTTGTCTAGCTTTCAAACCACCGCGCACATTCCATAATAATAATATAATTAATACATAATATTGATGATTAACATCAATGTAGTTTAATGACAATTTAAATGAATAAGGATTATACGATACTTTTATCGTATAAGCTTATTAGCCAACGATTTATTTTACGTATTTTGTTTTTATTATAAACAATTACGATAATATAATATATATGTGCATAAAATATTCGTCATTATAAAATTATATTCATTCTATATATTAGGGGCAATTAAATCAGGACTTTATGAGTATATACTAAGCTATTTAATGTAATTAAGGTGGTAATCACTATATGGGTAATTATTTTGTACCATCTTTATACCACGAAGATAATTAAACTGTAAAATATTTATATTAAAAGTGAACTTTAACTTTAATGGACAAATTTATGTTTCTGACCATTATGTTTATGTTCTTGTATAGAAATTATAGGTGTGTGAATTGAGGTTATTGAGGTCTTAGGCGGGGCATTTTATTTTCGTTCACATACTTATATTTCGATTCAAAATCTTAATATGTAGAAATGAATGTTTGTATGTAGAAATGTAGAAATGTTGTATGTCCTTTATAGAATCGTAAACTATTCATTTGATGGTGTGATGATCTTTAGCAAAGTTGCTGTGCATGAGCCCAGGACGGTTTCTGAGTTGGTACGACCAATTTTCTTTTGGTCCAAATGTTTAAAATGATAACTCCTGGATTCTGGACTTTTTAATTTTTTCTAAATAACACACACCTTATAACATCTTATACACTCATAGCCCCACACTAGGATTCCCTGTATCGTGGGTACCATGAATACACACAAGACGTATGCATAAACACCCAGACCCAGAACAGAAATCCAAATTCATCATTCAAATTTCTGTATGGCCGGGAATCGAACCCGGGACCCTCTGCGCGGCAGACCGGTATGGTGACCGCTACGCCACGGGTCGTCCTTTATCCTTAAGGCGAACTCTTAACATATCCTTAAGGTATAGTCCAAATTAGTTCATTTTGATTTATAGTATAAAAGTAGGATAGGAACCGGCAACCCTACTGTTGGTAAGTGGTAACTGCCGCCCATGGTCATTTGTAATCAACTCCAATACGATTAAATCTCATCTAAGATTGACTATAAACGATTCTATTGTACCTGTGCGCTGTGTGTCGTCTTTAAGGACGAAGACGTTCGTCTCGTGGGTGTGTGAGTGTGAGTATCACTTATTTAAATTATGTACATAACCTACATTTACACGTACATACAATATAACAGTTTCACTTCACTAAATGGAGAATTTTCTCCCAAAAATAATAAGGAAAATGCCATCATCACGGCGTGAGCTCCAGGGAAATTGGAAGCTACCGCATATTTTCATCGCATAATATTATTTTCCAATACGATTTTCCCAGTACGAAAACCGGAAGTGTCTTGATTATGGTATGATATTCTTATGAGTTGCTTATGTACTTGGTTTGGTACATTTTATAAAAATAACTCATAAGCCAGGATCCAGTGAAACACAGAAAGGGTTCCGAATGACAAGATTTTTAAAGCTGGTCAAATTATTAAAAAAATAATTTTATCGAACTCTAGCAATCCAATTTCTGGTTATGTTCTGAACAAAGTAATACCAAATAATTAAGAAGTTCCAGAATGAAGTATTACGAAAAATTATAAACACGCCTTTGTATGTGAGGAATGAACTTCTCGAAATGAAAACACCTATTTTGTAAATGTTTTTACGTCACGCTACGTTTAAGGCTGCACCATGCCCCTCTATATCTTTAATATTAGGTAAATTTTCAGTAATTTTTAACGATCAAAATTAATTCAATTCAATTAGTCGCGTAACACGAGGATGTCAATAGTAGAAAATAAAAATAGTTTTAGTCAAGAAAAATTCTTACAGATAGAAATAAAGAATATAGTGTTATTATACGCTTTCAGTTATTTTTAGTTTTGTTATTTTTCAGGAGAGTTATGAAAGTGGAAGAAGCTAGGCAAGTATGTCAGAACCGTGCCATTTGGCACTTGATGCTCTCTGCCTACCCCGTTAGGGATTTGGCGTGAAGATGTGTGTGTGTGTGTGTGTGGGTGTGTGTTGGACGCTTTCTTTTGTCTGTAGTTATTTCATCGTTATTCGGAGAATAAGTTCTGGATTAACGAATAAATTTTGCCAGGTGGTAGAACTCATGTAGTTCGCCGGAGGAGGTACCACCGCCACCCTCATAAACCTCCGTGAAGCAATTGTGTTTCGTTTTGGAGAGGCGTGGTTGCCGGCTATACTGAAACGCGAGGCGAAGATCTTAGTTCTCAGTGGTGACAACGCATCTGTGCTCAACCTTAAGTACGATTTAATTGTGCTCGGGGATAATCACAGTCCATGGGCGACAGTGACCACTTACCATCAGGTGGACTGCATACTCGTTTGCTACCTTAAGACCATAAAAAATTAAAACATTCACATATAAATGTATGTAGGAAAATTTTGTGAAAAATATGATTTTTTGATTTTTATTTTGACGAATTAAGCACCTCCTTTTTGAAGTAGTTTGAAAAATACTTACTTATAAACATAAGGGCCAACTTCATTCAACTTCGGCCGTCCACCCCTGTTGACTTCATCCACATTCGTAACGTTGAAGAGATACACTTTGAAGATGATCGGCATCGGCAGCTTCCGCCATTTTTCGAACATCATTGATGTGTTCTCTATCTGGATTTTCTGAAAAGAAAGAGAGTTTGCGTTGTTAATCTTCAGTTTATTTATATGTTAAAAAAATGGAACCATTTTCATTGTTTTTAATTTTTCTTCAAATTTATATAATACCACCACTCTTATAAAGATAAATAAGTATTTCTCATTTATAAATAATTTTAAATTCAGATATTTTTTAATCATTTATACGATGCATGGTAGCCTGCAGTCCACCTGATCGTGAGTAGTCACTGCCGCCCGTGGACATTTGTAATCAACCCACAATACGATTTGGTCGTATTTGAGGATGACTACAGATGCGTTACTATTCCTGAAGAGTCATAGTACATGTATAGCCGGCAACCGAAATGTTACAATTGCTTTACAATACAACAATTTCACAATACAAGAATTTACAATGTTATAATTACACGAAGGATTATGAGGGAAAGAATGTTTGCGTTATATATCATCAGTTCATTATTTAGAAACGGACTTTTTTCTTCAAATGCACATGAGACCTCGTAATTCTATTGTGGATTAATTATTGAAGTGCCATTTTATCAGAGTGTAATTAAGAGTGTAGTCGGTTCTTTCTTGCATAAAAAAGATTTTCCTGTCCTTTATACTTAGTCGTTTAAAACCAGTTTAATATCACTTCTTTTTAATTATGTTTCGAACAAAGAATCAAGGGAACAGCTACGGCAAAAATTGGTCAAAATTAAGATTTTTTTACTACTCTATTTCAGTATCCCTTTGCCATTTTAAAAATAATGGCAAAGGGATACTGAAAATTTAACAATAATTTAGTCCCGTTTATGCTGGCACATTGAAAACATAATTTAGTAAGACCTTTACCCAGGTGCGCGAACAAAATAGGTTCCCTGGGGAATGAACTTAATATTAGATAGTATGTGTTATACGAAAAATATTTATTGTAAATTTAATACCCTACACCCAACCTTTTTACGAACCTTTTGCCGATTTCGTCCATTCTATCTATGGTATGATAGATGTTTATGATAGATGTTTCCATTAAACACTAACATTACTCTCAAATTACTTAGTCTAAACTAATGTATGCTAATGAAGCCGTTAAGTGAATTAATTGTAACAAAATTTAAAATTTCCTTATGCATTGCGTTGAATAGAGGAAAATAAATGCGTAGTACAGCATGATGTTTTTAATATGCCACATTTTTATGCCGACTGTTCGAAAAATAAATACTCTATAATGGATTTTATCATTTAAGGAGGGGCATGAAATTTCGAAATTATATATATACCGTACTGTAGATGGGCAATTTTTTTATTTGTTATTAATTTTTTTCCTAATTGTTTATCTATCTATACATATAATAAAGCTATAGAGGGTCGAAAGTCTATACACGGAGGATATCCTAAAAATAGGTGTCTGGTGATACTTGGAATCTATAACAGAACACATTTCAACAGTTTTTAAAATTTTTGTCTGTTTGTCTGTTTATCTATTTACTTGACCACGCATCACGAAAAAATGGCTTAATAGATTTTGATGCAAACTTGACTTATCTGTCGAGAAGACCCCCGGCCAGGTTTTAGGCCATAAAAATTCAATCTCTAAAAGGAGGAATAGCCACTATGGGGAAGCGGGCGGAGCCGCAGGCACAGCTAGTTTCTAATATTTGTTTATAAATCTTCGTTTAAAATATAAATCTATTATATATATTTTAAACTCCTAAACGCCTGGACTTTTACTTTTACGTTTTTTGTGTGAGATTTAGTTGATTCGAGAATGGTTTAGATTCACAAAACGATCCGATAGGTTTTATAATTCTTATGGCAGAACAACGATTGCTATAAAAATACTAGATGACTTATAGTAGTAATTATAAAAATAATAACTATACTACTAGTTATTTAGTAAATATCTACATATATTGCGACATAATTTAAACAATAAGGTTACAAAACTGAATAGCTCTAATCATGTTTATCGCTATAAGATTATTATTTTCACACTGTATTGTTCATCTGTTCAGCTGTTTTTACTATTATAGACACTGAGTCAACAAGTTGTAATAAATGTGTTGTCTTTAGTATCGCGATTAACGTTTAGTAGGTTGTAGGGGTTTATAATACTTATATTAATACCTTTATTTTATCTTTCCGAAATCGGCGTGTTTTTATGAGGAGAGTTATGAAAGTGGAAGAAGCTAGGCAAGTATGTCAGAACCGTGCCATTTGGCACTCGATACTCTCTGCCTACCCCGTTAGGGATTTGGCGTGAAGATGTGTGTGTGTGTGTGTGTGTATTTTATCTGTTTTCAACTAGAACATCTAAACACTTATCAAAACTTAAATTGTTAAAGAAGCTACACAACCTTTTTTATCGAATGAAGATAGCAAACGAGCTTGCAGTCTACCTGGTGGTAAGTGGTCACTGCCGCCCATGGACATTAGTAATCTTTCCGAAGCACGATTAAATCGTACGTGAGGTTGACTACAGTTGCGTTGCTACCCCTAAGGACTAAGATGTTTGCCTCGTTCGTAAGTGTAGCCAGCTTCCACGCCTCTCCAAACCAAAACGCCAGAATTGCTTTACGGCGGATTATGAGGCTGGTGGTGGTACCTCCCCTTCTACCACCTGGTGACCATCTAAGCACTGAATAATGGTAATGGCATTTCCGAGTTGCACTTGGCCGATTGTTAGCATAACTAAATTGAGAGTTGAATATTTGTTTCATTTTTACTAATGTATTGTTATAGTGACCATAGTAATGTATTCTGTCACTAAACTAACTATTACATTTTAGGGATCCGTACCCAAAGGGTACAAAGGCCTATTACTAAGACTCCGCTGACCGTCTGTCTGTCACCTAGTAGTATTTGATGAACCGTGATAATTAGTCAGTTGAAATTTTCACAGATGATGTATTTATTTTGCTGCTATAATAACAAATTTAACTAGGGCTCCCATACGACAAACGTATTTTTGCCGCTTTTTAAAAATAATCGGTACGGAACACTTCGTCCTCTAGTCCAACTCCCACTTCGCCTTTTTTATTTACACTTTTCTCCTAATTGTTCACGGTGGCACAAAACATCTCAGACAACAATCAACCCTATATAGCGTGTATAAGACTCACATTTACATGTATTTTATGAAACACAAGCTTTATAGTAAAGCTATTTGTAAAGAGACGACATGGAGTTTACCTTCACAGTGACCTCAACTGTAAAGTGATTCAAGCGATATAAACAAATATTATAGAATTGAACTATTGCTTAAGAAATTGCAAAGGAGTTAACTCTGTTTGAATGTGTACTTTAGCCTTGAACTAAAGATATCTAGGTCAACCAGAATTTAGAGATGGTAGAACTCGTGTAGTGCGTGGTAACACCGCCACCCTCATGATTATCTGTAAAGCAATTTATTGTGTTTCGGTTTGGAGAGGCATGGTTGCCGGATCTACACACACGAGGTGAACTGGAGTGGTAGCCCCGCCATACTTATTCCATACTTACTCCGTGAGGCAATTTATGGTGTTTCGGTTTGGATAGTGCTTGCCGGCTATACACACACGAGGTGAACATCTTAGTCCTCAAGGGTAGCAACGCATCTGTTGTCAACATTAGATACGATTCAAACGTACTTGGAAATGATTACTCATGTTCATGGGTGACAGTAACCACTTACTATCAAGTGGATTGCATGCTCGTTTGCTACCGTTATGCGATAAAAATATAGACTAAACGATGTAAACGATATTAAGAGGACTAAACATAGATGTTTAGTAGCTACTAGTAGGCTAATAGAAAAGGGTACCAATGTCACCTTCACACACACACACACACACACATATCTTCACGCCAAATCCCTAACGGGGTAGGCAAAGAATATCAAGTGTCAAATGGCACGGTTCTGACATACTTGCCTAGCTTCTTCCACTTTCATAACTCTCCTCATACAAACAC
>DWNR01004646.1:0-10710 GCA_018250455.1 Polygonus leo
GCGGGAAAAACGTTCATTCCTACGGGAAATTCAGTAATATTTTATATGGCAGAACAAGGTTTGCCGGGTCAGCTAGTCGTTCATATGGTTGTTAAAACTTCGAAAAAGAAATGCCAAATTCATACTAAAGGCATGATAGGTTATTGAAACCGGGCGTAAGTCGTCTCTTGGGCAAAATTAATTACTCTATTCCTTAAAAAAGTCGTATGTACATATGTAAAATTTAAAATTATCATTGGCTTTTAGGTGAAGGAAAACATCGTGAGGAAACCTGCATGCCCAAGAGATTGTAGAAAAATGTGAAGGGTGTGTGAAGTCCACCAATTCGCATTTGGCCAGTGCGGTGGACCATGGCCTATATCCTTCTCACTGTGAGAGGAGACCCGTGCCCAGCAGTGGGACATTAATGGGTTGTGATGATGATTTACGTAAAAACCATACGCTGTTATTTCTCGCACACCATTATTACGTTTCTAATAACAGGCTGTCGGACCAGCCAAAAACTGTGTATACGTAAACTTTAAGTTGAAGTTAACATAAACAAGTTAATATTTACGAGTTTTCTCGCGCTCATGACGCGCATGCTTTCACCGCTAGTTATCGCGCGCCCATATTGCTTTATTTTACTACGCCAATTTTGATCGACGTATATGTAGGTGTGTGTACGTGTATGTACGTTCTTTACGTCCGCGTTTGCATCCAGTATGGGTCTTCGTGCTTTGTAAGCGCTGTTAGTCTAATGAAATGTTACAGTTTTAGGCCTTAGCTTGCGCTTCTATCGTTTAACGCATTTTTATTGATATTGGCCTAACCTCCCTCACACACCAAAAAAAAATAAAACGGCGTCCTCTGAAAAATGCAACCCAAAATGTAACTTTTCAATGGATTATGTTTAGACACATATTTTTAGGTTTTTTATAGTTTGATCATTAAATTAATCTTCTGTAAGGCTGTAAAGCAAAAGGCTATAAAGTTACAGCCTGATTGATAAATTATAGAATTAATTCTAAATATATCTATATCACACAGAATCATATAGACTATATGATTTCACCCATTCCTTAAGAAGTAAATTGATTGACAGAGGAGCGTAATACTAAAAGTTACTGACATAGAAAGGTGTTACAATTAATATAATTGTAAATTGTCTGGCATAAACAATTATACATGGCTGGTGACGAACCGACTTAGTTAATTATTATGAACCACGTCTTATCTAACAGCATTGTGTGACCATTCCACCACCATTTCCTTTTGCGTTTTAAGAATATTTTTTATTTAGTTACGTTTTGTTACATAAATATAAACAGACGAGGCGTTTGGAGAAATTCTTAATTTATTGCAAGATACACAAATTCATAATACAAATATCATTGTGTATAATAACAACAACATAGTCTATCCTTTTGTAATACTAGTAAGTTTATTTAAACAAAGTGTACATTTGCTTTAAACACAAATAAACAACAAGATGTGTTCTTCAAACACATCTTGTTCAAGAACAATCCATACTTAGGCTATGTTTAAAATTAATTTATATTACCTCCACAACACTTTTCAATTTTTCTTCGCTCAATATGTCTATCCTTTCTCGCTCATAAAATCATACCGTAACGTTACATTTCAACCGTTATTGCTAAATGGACCATGCGGTTCAAACTGCAGTGGATCTAGGTTTATATGCTACTCCATACTGGTTTCATCTAGGCCTGAACTTACAGCATTAGGCTTAATTTCACATCCCCCAAGCTATAAGTAATCTGGTTGCGCTTGGTCATTTTTCATGGTATAATATCTTGTTTTATGTGTGTCATTGGGTATATGCGGATATGTCAGTTGAATTTATTTGCACAGATAATAAGTCGAATATTATAAATATCTTATACAAATTATGATTACAATAATAGGTATTTTTTTCTCAAGCGCTCGGTACCATTTTAGGTGTCGCAAGACAATAAAAGCTATAGATATGGTTACTAACCATATCCTGTAATAGTCCTGCTAAAAATATCTTGATAATATCGCCACCTGTCGAGTGGAAAAGTTTCTTATCTTTTATATTGGAACCAAAATCAAAATATTTTTATTCAAAGTAGATTCTTTACAGAATTCCTTTTGAAAGCCAAGAAGCTGCCACCGTTTCCAAAGTGTTTCGTTATGAAGAAGTAACGACGAGACAAACTCCATAACACACATCTTAAAATAAGTATAGCTATACAATGAATGAACATATCTATGAATTGTGGACCAACTGTGCATCCTCACAAAATATAATTGAAATAAATCTTATAGTTTCGCAGATCAGCGTGTACGACCAAAGTGACACGTGATTTATACATTATGAGTACGATAATTCCAAGTTGTAACTTGTCACTTACAGTGACAGATGATTACAGTCGACTACTTCCATCAGCGAGATCGCATGCTCGTTTCCTACATCAATTCATCATAAAACTAAAGAATGGATCCAATTAATATCTTTAAAATGCGAGCTGCGTACTTATTATCTCAATATGCCATTTATTATTCCGAAATACTTGAATAATTAAGATAAAGTTTCTTTTATTGAAACAATTTCCTGTAGTAGAAAATGTATCATCAATATTGATCAATATATAAACGTCGAGAAAGTTCTCAATGATTCTTAATGAAATTACGGCAGCTGCTATCTCTAATTCAAAATTACCATGATCCGTTTAATGATAGCGAACGACAGCCTGCATGCATTTCCCCCATCATCATTATGCAATGCTGTTATGATTACCTTAACCGATTTAGACGTAGCTACCACTTATGCAAATGACAGTAGCTAACGATGGCTCGAAATGAATTTACTGAAAACGTTATTTTTAATCAACTTAAAAGTAGGATTTTGAATAGGAACATTCCTGATGTTTTAACTGACTTTTTTCGATAGTAAAGAGTAAATCCAGGGTAAAGGTAGTAAAGGGTAAATCCAAGTGTTGATTGTCTGCAATTTAGTAGTGTTATGGCAATTATGTATATTACTTAAGCTTGTTCATTACTAAATTAATTTATTATAATTTGATTTGATCATAAAATTCCGAATATCGTTTGGTATTCAGAAGTTCTTCTTTTGTCTCAACTAAAATTGATTATTATTGGCAATATTTCACAAATTATATTTAAAACTATGTAATGTAAGTGAACTTATAAGTAAATATCACAGTGACTATTATTTGTTCCTAGAGTAACTGACATTTAAACGGCAACAAAGCAATTTTCCAAGTTAAATTGAGGAAGCTGTATGACGAGTGAAATTAAAATCAAATGAAACTTCCTTAAATGTATTGAAATCGCACGATAGATCGTATAATCTAATTTATAATGCAATGGAAAAGTCAAAATATTTTCCTTATTCAATAAAAAAACTTTAAGGGACACTTGTTATTCAAAGTTTAATCGACATCGTATGCATCAAAAATATTAAATTTGCAGCAACCGAAGACTGAAAATTATCTAAAATTAGATAGATATAAATGATTATAATGTACGGTCTGATGTAAAACTGTGACTCCAGCTTCAGAAACCATTGATAGATGTTAATTTCTTATTGTATTATATGTATGCCTTTTTTAAAGATGTGTGTTATGGATATAGTTTCGCCATTTTTTCTTCATAACGTAACATCTTGAAAACAATGGTAGCTTCTTGTCTTTTAGAAAGAATTCTGTACATAATCTACTTCCAGGCCAGGGCCAGGTGGTAGAACTCATGTAGTTCGACCGGGGAGGTACCACCGCCAGCCTCATAATCCTCCGTGAAGCAATTTATTGTGTTTCGGTATGGAGAGGCGTGGTTGCCGGCTATACTTAAACGCGAGGCGAACATCTTAGTCCTCAGGGGTAGCAACGCATCTGTGATCAGACTTAGGTATGACTCAATCGTACTTAAGGTTGGTTACTGATGCCCATGAGCGGCAGTGGCCACTTACCATCAGGTGGACTGCATGCTCGTTTGCAACCTTTACACAATAAAAAAAAAAGTGAACTGCATGCTCGTTAGCGACATTTATACGATAAATATAGTATATAAAAACATCCTGGCGCATAATTTGTCTTCCATTGCAATAATTAATTCATTGTAATAAATATTTATTGGCTATATTAGCTAATGGTAGTTCAAACTCTATTATTTAGCAATTTATCACGTCGTGCTCGTACATAAGGGCTACGCTCAAAGCGACATTCGCCGACTTTAGCTTAATCAATATTCATAGTAATAAGCTCGGATATAGAGAAACTGGAAACGGTACATAGTGTATCTTTACTGTTTTATATAAAGTAGGTATATATATTTTAAAATGCTAGGCAAGGTATAATCAAACTGATTTATTAAGATAATTATCTTGAGTTAATGTTAAGTGAGTATGCTTTGTTTTTATTCTGTAAATAAATGTATTCATTACTTCTAGGTAATATATTTTATTGCAAATTATAAATTAAGATGAAAAAATATAAGATTATAAGCTAAAGCATGTTCCAACTACTACTATTCCAACAAAAATAAAACAGTTCCAGTATATTCCTACCAATCAATAGAATTATTGATGATTTTTTTTACTTTAATTTATTATTTATAACTAATCAATTCTAGTTACAAGCTTGACTAGCTTGCACGAAAGAGCTAGAAGAGAGCTAATAGCTAATAGATTGAAGTATCGACCTAGATGATTCTAGGAACAAGCTAGACGATTTTTGGAACGAACTAGTCGATGCTAGTTATGAGCATTTAGAGCTTAAATCTAATCATTAGTGTATTCACCAACCAGCTATCAATTATATTTGGTGGTATATCACCCCGGCTTGCCAATCTATTAATATGCTAATCGATTCTAGTACCGAGCTAATCGATTCTTGTAAAGAGCTTATTAATTTTAGCATTAAGCTAGTCGATTATACCAAAGTGCTACTACTAACATGCTAGTCTTTTAGAGCAAAACTTCCATGGTATATGAATATCAATTACACACTAACCAGCATCCATTATGCATTCCCGTTCAGTGGCATGTCGCGCCTATTTGCCAATATATTAATAAGAAAATCGATTCTAGTAACGAAATAATCGATTCTAGTAATGAACTAGTCGATTGTAGTTGAAAGCTAGTTAATTTCAGGAACGAGCTTCGAATTGTAATAAGCTATTGGATTTTTGTGATGTTTTTATCAATACTAGTCGTTTCTAGTGAAACTAAGCTCTTGGCGTATGAATATCATCACACACCAACCAGCTGTCAATTATGTATTCCCGTGCACGTGTAAATAACTAATCGATTATAATAACGGACAAGTCGATTCTAGCAAAAAGCTAGTCGATTCTAGTCACGAGCTAGTCGATTTTATTACTCGTTTCTAGAGAAACTAATTCCAAGGTACACACCAACCAGCCGACAATTCTGCATTCCTGCGCAGTGGCATACCGCCCCGATTTGCCAATCATCTAATAAGCTAATCGATTCTACTTAAGAGCTAGTCGATTCTAGTAATAAGCTAGTCGTTTCTAGTGAAACTAAGTCCTTGGCGTATGAATATCAATCACACACCAACCAGCCGTCAATTATGCATTCCCGCGCAGTGGCATATCAACCCAATTTGCCAGTCTTCTAATAAGCTACTCGATTCTACTAAAGAGCTAGTCGATTCTAGTAAAGAGCTAGTCGATTCTAGTAAAGAGCTAGTCAATTGTAGCAAAAAGCTAGTCGATTCTAGTAAAGAGCTAGTCGTTTCTAGCAAAGAGCTAGTCGATTCTAGTAAAGAGCTAGTCGTTTCTAGCAAAGAGCTTATTGCTAGAATTGACTAGCGTTTCTAGTAATAGGCTAGTCGTTGCTAGTAAAATTAAGTCCTCGGCGTATGAATATCAATCACACACCAACCAGCCGTCAATTATGCATTCCCGCGCAGTGGCATATCGCCCCGATTTGCATACTCCGTAAATCCCGCGCTATTGGGTGGCCCGACAAATGATTGTCACCTTTTAAATTTGCATTCATTACCATTCACATTTGTGGAGTGGTGGTGAATGGCTGTAGTGTTATACCGCGCATGTGTGAGCTATGTATTGCTAAGACTTTTTAGGCATAGAGTTAGGGATTTAGATTTGACGGGTCCATGAAAATTTATATTAAATAATTTTCTGAACTGTGTATTCACTTGTAATGTCATGTTTAATATTTTATTTAATTATTTACTTGTAAACTTATCTATAACTGTATATTCTATTATGTGAATTCAATATTTTGTTGTTTCTTGTTATTTTTATAAATTTTGCATATTGTGGCATACTGTGGTCATGGGTGCATTATATACTTAAATTGAGATATAATTCGTATGATTGGTGTTTTGGAAGTTACGTATAATATTCATATGTACTTCACTAATAAATGAAATGGTTTTATTTATTAAAAATCAGCTTCACATATTTTTTATATTTCATTTTGACTTGACCGACCCTTGTCCTCGTTGAAAATAGTGACCATAGATGTGTATCCATAAATTTTGTCGGATAGATCAATGTTATAAACAGGTTTATCCTATTTGTTGTTGTTTAAAACACTGTCATTGTATATGGGTGGAAAAAAAAATTAAAAATACATATTGTATAGGTAAAAATACATAAGTAGGTTATTGAAACCGCCTATACCATCAAAACCAAAAAACTATATAAACCAGGTGTTAAAAAATCGGTCCATTGTCTCCTTATATGAGTTATTCCGGTCTGATACCCTAGTGGATTAGTTTTATTTTTATACCGCCTTGCATGATTAGTGTCGTAATGTTGTTATTTTAGATCTATTCATAATTTTGCGTGTCAGTAAGTTATCCATGGAATTTATTTGTAGTGAAACAGAGCAGAGCACACTGTCTTTTAAAAAATCGCAACGACAGTGCCACTGAGCTGATAAAAAAATAATATATCTCTCAAATTGGACTCAGTTATATATGTGAATATTTTATTAAAATCAGCTAAAGAGATTCGGAGATTAGCTCAGATAATTGCTTTTATTTTGAATACATGAGAGCTTTCAAAATGAGCTTTCAGAGCTTAATATTTCTCTACAGTAAGTAAGTACATACGTATGAACATACGGTTATTAAGGTTAAGGTAACTAAATCAGATATTAATATCCATTTTAAATACATCGAAAATTCAGTTAGAGCTTTCTTCGAGACTTAATACGTCCCTCTAGTTATGTAAGTACGTACGTATGAACTAAAGCTAGTAAGTCTCCATCAAGTATTCAAAATTAGGTTTATTTTCTATTTATACACCAATTTTATAATTAATCTATAGAGCTTGTGATAACTAGTACACGTTAGTCAAATTCAAATTAATTTGTGTAATAACAGTAATGAGGTAATCCTGTCCTTAAAAATATCGATAACAGTGACACCTCTTGTATTTCAAAGGGTGCTGTCTTCAAAGTTAAGTCATGTTACACATATGTACATTTTATTAAAATCATATTAAGCGTAGGCTAGGTAGTTTCGGAGATTTGCGTGGATGCGATGCACGGAATATTTATGTATAATAGATTAGGATACCTAACTGAGATACTTGCTTTCATTTTGAATACATGTGAGCTTTCAGATAGAGCTTTCAAAGCTTAATACCTCCCTCTAGTTACGTAAGTACGTACAATACAAAAGCTACTAAGTCTACATCAGGTATTCAAAATTCGGTTCATTGTCTACCTATCCTGCTCTGCATGATTAATGTCGTGATGTTTTCAATATTATACAAATATTATTAGAAAATATCCATTATTTTTACTTTGGAGTTTTCAAATACATCTTTCAAAACTTAAAATCTTCATATAGCTACGTTCGTAAATACATAAGTCGGTATTAAGATTAGAGTATCTACCTCAGATACTTATTTTCCTTTTAGATCTTTTAGAGCTTTCATATAGAGCTTTCAGAGCTTAGTACGTCTCTACAGCAAAGTACCTACGTAAGTCCGTATAAAACCTTATACTGATATTTGTTTCTATTTTGCATACTTCGTAGCTTATAGATAGAGCTTTCAAAGCTCAATACCTCCTTCTAGTTACGTAAGTACGTACGAAAGCTACTAAGTCTGCATCAGGTATTCAAAATTCGGTTCATTGTCTACTTATCCCGCTTTGCATGATTAGTGTCGTGATGTTTTCATTTCGTATTCATTGTGACGCCCCCTGTATCAGGCTTGTTTGTGCGATTAGTTGGATTTGATACGCGATTCTATGCACAGTTACCTAGACAATAGAAGCGAAAATTGTATATATTTTTGTAGTTAAATTGACACTTGCGTTTGTGTTTGAGACACGATTGTGACTTATTATACTTATTGCGCTTAGGTACATGTTATCTTCGTGTTAAGCTCTGTTTAAATCAAATTGTCACTTGGTTTAAAACGAAAATATTGCGAAAAAACTACGCATATCAGAAAATGTAAAAAAACTCTTCAGGGCATCCTTGAGATTTGTTTTCAAACTTCCAATTTGCTATCGTTGGTCAGTGTGACCGAAATTCTTCACATTACGATGCCCCATGGAAAGTAGTGGGATAATACTAATAATAAAACCGTTTAATTAACGTCTGAATTCGGCACAACCTAAGCTACTATAGATGGTGATCAGCACATGAGTTCTACCGCCTACCTTCGGTTTACCAATATTTTTTTATCGTAAAAACGTAGCAACCGAGCATGCAGTCCACCTGATGGTAGGTATTCACCGCCGCATCATTAATCATCCCAAGCACAATTAAATCATACCTAAGTTTGAACACAGATGTGCTGCTACCCCTGAGGACTAAGATGTTCGCCTCATATAATATCCGCAACCACGCCTCTTCAAACCGAAACACAAGAATTGCTTCACAGATGATTATGAGGGTGGCGGTGGTATCTCCCCGGTCAAACTAAACGAGTTCTACCACCTGGCAATATCATTTGAAAAATCGTTTAAAATAAGGCAAAACTAGCTTTGTTCGGGGTTTTGTGTACTACGTTCCTCCTGCACGAAGGTACTGCATATTTTTACCTTATTTGCTACTAGCGATCGGGTCCAGCTTCGCACGGGTCAAAGTATATACGAGTAAGGTCTTAAAATATTCAATTTTAACGTTTTTTAAGAAATTTCATATCCAACAGTAAAAACCGCATCGAAACCCTTTGCGCAGTTTACGAAAAGTTAATAGATTAAAATTCAACAAGATACAAGGATTGTCTGAGGCAAAGAGCGACTTTAATTTATACTTTATAGACATGCGAATTTAAAGAAAATATTAATCCAAATTCATCCAAATTTCTTCGTTGTATTACAAATATTGGTTGATTGGTAAAAATATCTGCGACTAAGATTAACCAATTGCAGTCTCAGATTGAGACTCTCAGCAGTGGACTTGGATATCATCACCAAATGAGAATAATTTATATCATAGTCCATCGTGGCGACCAAGTGCAAATTGGTAGACTCAGATTTTTATTTTGAAAATATCTCAGGAGTGATAGTGAGTAAGTGATAAGCATATCATATCGAAAACTCACAGGCTGCGTGGGATTTGTACCCCAAACCACAAGTATGAGACACCGTAATTATAACCACTAGGCTGTTAGTGCTTGTAAACATGTGCTCTCACAAATATTAACTTTCAATATAGCTCTTAGTTGCAGTTCAACATTAAAAAGGAATTATAAAATCAAACGCATGAGTTATAGTTAGTTTTTCGTAACAGAAAATATATTAATTTTACAAATAATACAATAAAGCTCTAATTATATTAAGTAAACTAACCTAGAAAGCTCCAATTATTATAACAATAATTAAAATCAAAATTAGAAAACATTTATTCAAAGTTGGTTCCTTTAGAACTCTGTCTGAACGTCAATAAAACTATGTATTATAATTAATATTATTATAATTGGAATAAAGTTCAGAAATATTTAAATTAATTAGTACATTAGGTCGATATATAGTACACTTAATAATTCCTATCGAAAAAAATCACTAAGTTATGTAGTATAGTAATAGAAGCAATAATAGGAGGGACTCACCTTGCCATACTTGAAAATAGGACCAGCAAAATAACTATGGCCGCTTGGAATATCTTGTGCATTCTGTATTTGTCACCTACAACTGGCTTCATGTTGGCAACACTACATCCTGCCGCGGGCTCATCGTTTCTGTCTGTCACTAGTTTTTGCCGCCAAAATATCGTTACAAAACAGATACGTACGACACACCGATTCACTTAAACCATTCGAAACCTTTAAACCGGTTTAGGAGTTTATCGAATGCAATAGACGATTACGGCATGTTATTTCGTCACTTAAGGGTCACTTAAAAACTGTTAGTATACAATCGGCGCAGGTTATCTTGTGTTTATCCGCGCGCGTCGAACGTACGACCGCGTGGGCCGCAAGGCGTGTTCTCGAGCCGCCCAGCGCCGAGAAAAAACTCGGGGGGCGTATTACGTTACCAAACCCCACCTACTTGTTTACGTCTTCGATATTTCGACTAAACTAAACTGTAACTAATGAAATAGCCGCCCGTGTGCACACAATGAGATCTCGTTTAGCAGTGCCACCGAGTACTCAATCCCTGCCTATAAAACCGCCCCACGCTCCATGGGAAACGATGTCCCGTTGTTATTGGTTTTCGGATTTTATAGATGGCTTTGCAATTATCGTGTACATCTGATCGTAAAA
>DWNR01004647.1:0-10708 GCA_018250455.1 Polygonus leo
TCTGACTTTCATTAAGCGTATGTATGTATATACCTTATAATGAATAAAAAGTTTTGAATTTGAATTTGAATTTGAATTTCTTATCATGCTACAATGAAATTTCTATAGAAATGGAACATCAGATGTGGAGTTTGCCAACTTTCTGAATAGGTACTTCGCAAGTAGATTCAAACTACATTTCCAGACTTTTAACTTAAACATACCTACTTTCAAAAGTTACATTCGAAAGAAGTACGAAATTTCTGTTAGTATCTGCTAATTGAATTGAATTTTTTTATACATTTCGAGATAAAATGCTTGCTTTAGAATTTCTGTACAGATTCAAGCATAGATGTTTTCTACAGTGTTTATAAAGAAAGTTTCAACATTTTTAGTATTATTCGTTCTTTTCCAATATCTTTAAAACAAGTTTGAACCTTTAACACTAATGCTGATTTGCACTGGCTACGTAATATTTATTTCGGCGAAGACAAAATTTCGGGTAACATCTCTGTTTGTAGATACTACCGATCAAAAAAAATTAGTTATGAAAGTGGAATAAGCTAGGCAAGTATGCTAAAACCGTGCAATTTCAATACTCTCTGCCTACCCCCTTAGGGATTTGGCGTGTGTGTGTGTGTGTGTACTACCGATCAGGTGGCAGAATTGCAGTTCAACTCACAATCCTCCTTGAAGCAATTTTTGTGTTTCGCTTTGGAGAGGCGTGGTTGCCGACTAAACTTATACACGTGGTGAAGATCTTACGCCTCAGTACGATTTAATCATACTTGGGGATTGTTAGTAATGTCCATAGGCGGCAGTGACCACTTTCCATCAGGTAAACTGCATGTTCGTTTGCTACCTTTATACGATAAAAAAGAACTAATCTAGAAAAGTAATCGTTCCAAATATGAAGACATTTTCATGATATGACACAATATCTTTCTCGTAGTTTTCTGTGTCGCGTTAAGTGGAGCAGGCTTGCCGCGAAGACTCGTTAAAACATTTCTTTCTTACGAGCTTCATTTATAGGCCGTTATCACACTGACAGTTTTCCAGGGATTTCCTAGTCTAGCGTAGACGCTGCGTAGAAGTTGACGAATCGCTAACGCAAAAAAAATGCGTTAAGTCGCTTTGTTACTTTTTTATGGTGGTCTTGTATTTTTTCAGAATGTCATTTTACAAAAAAAGATTTGTACATATATCTGAAATAACTATCAATATGCAAACGCTTTGTGAGAACACAATTATATTAATTATAATGTGTAGATATTGAAATATGAGATACGTAATGAGAACGTTTATTTGTATATTATATGCGGAATCACATAACGAGTAAATAATTGTTGTACATAACTATGAATCAGTGTCATCATACTACTGATGAAAATATAGTTAATGCATACATTTGCTGGATAACATCACTCTAAAACCGAAATACAAGAATTGCTTCACGAAAGATTACGGGGGTAGTGGTGATATTATCCCGGTCAAAATGCACAAGTTCAGCTATCTAGTAATTAGGTC
This sequence comes from Polygonus leo, assembly GCA_018250455.1. Lineage (NCBI taxonomy): Eukaryota > Metazoa > Arthropoda > Insecta > Lepidoptera > Hesperiidae > Polygonus > Polygonus leo. Next base: position 1,507 of record DWNR01004647.1, read on the forward strand.
TAAATCTAACAATTTATTATCTGTATTGTTAAATAAAAAACAAAGTAGGTGTTGGTAATTTTCGATCTGTTCTGTCACATGATACACGATCATAATATTTTATGATTGTATTTTTCTATACTGCATCAATTAATTATCACAGAACATGTAAAAATATAAATAGACACAATAGAGCAAAATGGCTTCACGTTTACGATTCAATTATATTGACAGTGCCATTAAAATGCCGCCGCGAATACGTGTGGAATCCCGCCAAATGCCAAGGTTAAGTTCAAAGAGGTGTGGCGATAAACTGTTTTATAATTTTATTCAACATTGGAATTTTTAATTGTACGAATTTTATAGTGTACTTTCAAATTTACTTAACTTTTAATAAGAAACAATATTAGGATTTTAGCACAAACTTTTTATTGTATACATACGGTAGGTATACACTATATACCTACTGCATGTACACAATAGACGGACAGATAGAAGGTATAGACCTTACTGTATACTATACAGTAAGGTATGTTTTAAAAAACATGTATTTTAGCATTTATTTATTTGGCAAGGAATTCATAATTTCTGACAGTCAGTGGTGTCTTTGATTAAATAATATTAAAGAGGACAGAAAGTACTTATGTATAGTATTTAATATATATCTAGGTATATATAATATCTATTAGAATACGAATACTTTATCGACAGATCTGGTATGTTTTATAGCAAATATTACGTAAATTATAAGTAATCTGTAACATTACCAGATGTTCAATTATAAACATATAAAAAGAATAACAGAAAACCAGTCTGCCAATGAAAAGGTAACTTGATACCATGAGAATAGAATATAAAAAGAGATAAGAATAACAATAAAATTATACTCTTAAAAAAGACAAAGTATGTCAATTATTCAAATGAGAACGTGAGCATGACTAACAGAAAAAAGTAAACACCGAATGCTGGCTATTGTTGCGACAAAACAAAAAACAAACGGATGTTCCTTAATTATAATGATGAGGTTTAGTCGAGTTATCTACATAGGAAGACTGATCATATACATGATTGACTGACCGAACTTATAGGTAAAAAAACCGTTTAACTAGTAACAAAATAGCTTAAGGGGCCACAGCACTTCATTTTGTGTTCTAGCTACGAGAGTTTAATTCAAAATCATAGTTACTGACCGGTTATTGTCTTTCTATCAAAGTAGTAACTAATATGTATCAAGTAGGAAATGAAGAAAGAAACAATAGTTGCTAATATTAAAAAATAACGTTTATTGTTTTTAATGGCAGGAGGAGCTCTGACAAGGTATTCATTGAAAGTGGCCAATTATATTATCTATCGCCAGTATTTTATACGTACACACCAAATATAGAGAAAATATATTTACTACTCTGGAATATCTGTAAATCGACGGTGAAGACGTCGAAAATTTCATTTCCAAATCGATCTAAAAAATATTCCATCAAGTTAATTCCATCAGATCCCTTTTTCATATGATTATGAATAACCTCTAGCATGTATACGTATTGGTAGACTGTCTGGTCGGATTATGTATAACTTTTATACATTTTGCCACAATAGCTGATTGAATTGCCTAATTATCATATTCAGTGCGCGTCCCGAACTATTGTTTGGACAAATGCGAACATAATCGTTAATGTACAGTATACGCAATAAGACAATACAATTGCTACGGCTTTTCGATTGTTTCAATGATATATCGCTTTAAATAAATGCTTTTACGCAAATTAGACAAAGGCGATTTTATACTGTGTTTACCGATCTTTACATTGTTGGTAATGATAATATTGTAATGAATTACCATATATATATCCACATTCTTTGAAAACAAAAATACGTTTTAATCTAACCTATTTTAGATTTACGATAATAGTGAAGTAGGTTTAGCAAGGTTCTACCGAATTTACTCTCCATGAGATTTTTAATCATAGAAGTTTGACTGCTTGACCTATTATCCCGTCTGAATTAAAATCTACTTGACATAACTAACGCAGTTTAAAAATTACATATGTCATGACAATTCTCTACTTCGAATGATATTTAGAGAGATAAATGAAACTTACCTATATGCATAATGTCCATAGGCGACGGTGATTACTTACCATCAGGTAGCCCGTCTGCCTTATCGCTAGGTTTAGATATAAAAAAAAGATATAACAAATATGCTATCTGTGATGAAGTTATTATAGGTAAACTACATTTTTTACTAACACAAAAAGGGGTTTTGTCTTTGTACATTTTAGCTAAGAATCGTTTTAATTTCACGCTTTTCATGAATATCCGTCCCTATTGCTGTTCATTGACTCATACCCAGTAATTACCGACACGAAGTCATTACTAAGCTGTGCGTAAATGTTACTGTTATTTAGATAACCACAGACTTAAGATAAAAAACACTACAATGATCTTGTATGATTATTTGTAACGTTGTTTACAAACTTGGACTAATGTTAGAGTACCTTTGTTTACAATTGTATACTTACGTAATAGAAAGTTTATTGGTACATTAGATACGTTATATTTTCAAAAATCAATGTAACATATAAAAAACATACAAGTAGTCAGAATTTTGTCCATTTTATTTATAGTTACATTACAAATTAATTGATTCAAACTTTAAAAAACAAAACCCTCATGCGTTAATTTGAAGTAATTTACTTTTTGAATTAATATATTTTTATTTGTACAAAATCAGAACACAACGAGAATCAATTCTGAGAAAGTTACTGCAAAATTATTAAGTAAAGGTACAATTTCGTAAGCTCGGGTCGTGTGTAGGGTTGTCTGGCGTCAAACCTATTTTTTACTTATGTGAGATAAATACACGGATTATGCATCAATTGGTATTGCTTTGACCACAAAACACTCCGAGACACAGGTTAAGACCATGTTTGTACTTCATCATAAATACCTACCACAATACATTGTGCTTTGACCAAAACAATTATATCACCAAGTAATTGCTATTAATTAACAACTAATAATTAGCACTTTGAAAAAACTGTAGCTGGTATTCAATAAAGATTAGTCAGGCATTAAGGCGAGTGTGTGGTCAAGTATAAAGCCTATCCGCATTTATTCATTTTGGAGCAACAACCCTACTTGTACGAGAACAAACGATTGAAAGTGCGCGGATCGAAACTGCGAACTGGCGAGGTCGCCCGGACTCCAGCTTTCTTATCCGTGGAGCAATCGACATTACTGACAATACTGTAATGACTCAGGTCGTCTCAATTGGCGCCGTTTTAAATCAACATGACAGCTTAAAGGAAAGTCAGGATATGTGCTAATTGGTTAAGTTATAACAAACACTTTGGTTTGCGTTTGTTTTTTTACGGCGGCATAACTTTTGTGAATTAAAAAGTCAACCACTGACAAAGAACTTTAGCCGCTTTTAACATGATATTATTATGTTTCAACTTGCTTCAATAAAAATACTTTAACATTTACGGAAAAACTATTATTAGTGTTTATTACTTATGTTCCTTCGATATAAGATAAAATCTCCTGATCTTACTCACTACATTCCTTAAGCTGGTATGATTCTCCTAATTTTCATATTTTCTTAAAATAGATTTACATACAATAGTAAGAATAGTGGCAAATAGTTTGACATTCCATAAAAATTACAACGAAAAAATCTATTTGTTTCAGAGGATGGCTTAATGGGCGATTTTGACTTCTCGCTCTCGGCTCTTCTAATGTGCAGCGGTTTCTTCATCATGTACCTGGTGGAAGAACTGGTGCATCTTTATATTCACCACCGAGAGAGGGAGAACGGTAAAGCAGTTCCTCTCGCGAGGAATCTCAGCATCCGCAGAAGCAGGGCTAGTGCTACTGATAACAATGGGGAGAAGAGCGTCTCCAACTCCACTGCTGATCTCACTGATCCCCCAAGCAAGAAAGGCAAGGTGAGAATCATTATTAATTTCCTATTTCTATGTTGCTGCCGGACAAGAGTCTCCTCTCAGAGTTGAATTAAGTTTCTAGGTATCATTCGGCCAAACGTGAGTTGACTACTCACACTTTGAGATTTATTTTCTATTTTTCTTCAATATATAAAGTAATTTTTGATTTATAATTAATTCTAAAACCTTACTTTGAACATTTTGAAATTCGCCCTGGTAATTAGATCACTACTTCAAAATATATTGCATAATAATAATTTTATCACTTCTGTTACTTTTGCTTACACTACACTTTTACAAACTATACTAATATTAAAAAAATGTAGAGTTTGTTTGTTTGTTTTTTTGAGACGGCTAATCTCCGGAACTACTGGTTCGAATTGAAAAAAAAAAATTGTTGGATAGCCTATTTATTGAGGAGGCTATAGGCTATATAACATCCCGCTACGACCAATAGGAGCGGAGTATTAACGAAAAATGGTGCAAAAACGGGGAATATTTATACTATATATGACAGAACAACGTTTGCCAGGTCAACTAGTTTCAAATATAGGTACTTACGTAACCCATTGTTATTGTAGGTGTAACTAATGAAACTTATTCATTTTTCACATTTATTACAATAGCAAGAAACTGCGATTAGTACTGGGGAATATGTTATGGAATGCATAAATATTAATTTGTTTAAAAATGTACTTATTTAAAAAAAATATTTCAGGACGTAGAAACCAATGGACATGGACATTCGCATGCGCACCACAGCCATATGCCAGTGAACAATGCAGATGACGTCACCTCTGCGCTACGCGGTCTACTCATCGTTCTTGCTCTCTCCATCCATGAACTCTTTGAAGGATTAGCTGTTGGTTTGGAGTCTAGCACATCAAGAGTATGGTAAGATATCACTATACCTACAGCGCCATCTGTTGTCGAATAGCTTTAACGATCTGTTCTACTACTTCACAATAGATGTCGCTACTTACTTGCTAGTGAAAATTAATTTACAACTTAAATTATTTTCAAAGATATTAATTAAATTGGCTTTTGTAATATAAATAACATTGTATTGAAAACAGGTATCCTAGTTTTATTTTATTTTATTTTCAGGTACATGTTGGGAGCGATATCTGCCCACAAACTGGTCATCGCGTTCTGTATTGGTGTTGAATTAATTGCAACTCGCACTAAAACTTGGCTCTCCGTCGTTTACATTACCACCTTCGCTATCGTATCCCCCTTGGGTATCGGAATTGGTATGATCCTGGTAGGAGGCCAAGGCGCTGCTGCAGCTGGTGTGCCATCGGTCGTGCTGCAAGGTCTCGCATCAGGAACCCTACTCTATGTCATCTTCTTCGAAATCTGGAAGAACGACAGGACAGGAATCTTGCAATATGCCTGCGCCCTTTTCGGCTTCTGTCTCATGTTTGGCCTCAAATTACTCAGTAAGTATCATATCTCATCATTAAAGAATTACAGTTTTATGTCATGTTTCATTATGTATATAAATATCACTTAATACATATATTTTTACAAGAATATTATTTAAAAATAATAATGTCGACCTACTTGTAGAAGTGAATAATAAGACAATGTACTTTAATTAACGCTTCAAAATTTAAACTTTTTATATACTAATTTTTCATGCCTATTATATCTTCATATCTTCATAAAAAGTTACATCTCTTTAATTATAGTAAATTACGTAAAGCTCATAATTATTTTGTGGACGAAGGCAGGAGTGAGAACAGATTGATTAATTTTATTTTTCTTTATTTTCAGCTCCCCACACGCACACTCACTCCCACGGAGACTCCACTGCCACTGAAAATGACCACGGCCATTCTCATGACTAACTATTACACTTTTGAACCAGTTGTTAAATACTTTAATTTGTAGTGTTCTTGTTAATTTATTCACATCGATATAGGAAATCAGGTTACGTATACCTATGAATTTGCTGTCCGATATAGGTTATTTTTTCCAGCATTATCAATGAAGTACAATATTTGGTACAAATCAGTTTTAAATCTTCATATTTATACTTTCTATAGACATTAAAACAGTAATATAAATATTGCAATCCATTAGACTTTATGAAAGACTCTGACGACCGTATAAGATAATCTGAACGTCATCGGATTAGAAGTTATGACAGTCTTTTTCTATATCGATGATTATTTTATAGGAGAAAAAATAATATTATGTTGAACAATATTAATTAATGTATTTACATTATATTAACTGCCGTACACTAGATTATTTATAAACTATCCTATTTGTGATGAGTAAAGTGTGAAATAGCTTTATGGAAGTATGATAAATGTATTGTACTTATCTTAAGTATCTAGTGTATAGCATATTTCATAAATATGATGATGAAGATTCATTCCGTTTCTGTTTAAAACAGAAAATTAATATATAGTTGCAAACAGATGAAATTAGTTTTAAACAGATTAGAGGCTTGTGATAAATATTATATATAGTTATGTACTATCTGTTTGAGTAAAATAATTTATTTACGCATAATATGGCATAAGGCAGTTAAAACTGAAAAATTACAGTAAAATAAAGTGGATGTATATACAAATTTTCCGGATTTATCCCAGGATATGTAATATGCACATATACTTCAGATGCATATTTATTTTGTATATATTTTTACAAAGAATTTAATCAGATTTAAAATACAATTATTTTTAAAATAATATACTATTTTGTTATATATTCATATTGTGATATAAGTACTTAAACAGACGTTACATTAAAATTATATTTATTATTGAGTATAGGTTTAGTTATAGGGATTTTGACAAATATTGTTAGCTACGTCTTGTACGAACAAACACTTCGAAAAAGGATTCCATAAATTAGGAAATCCGAAACATAAATGATCCGATAAATTTATGGTACAAAGATACAATATAACATAAGTGAGAGATTTTTGGAAGTTGGAATTTGCTAATATTGGTTACAATGGGCATTACTGTTCAACATACGTCATAGCATTGGGAAGGAATGGATTGTATGACTTGAGATGATGGGAGAAGAGATGTGAGATGGGAGAGAGATATTAATATTAATATATCTGTGGGAGAGACCCATGAGTTTCGTGTAACTGTAATTATTAAATATAAACATGTCTTAATAACTAATTAAGGTCCTGTGGTAATTATAATGTTATTATAATTAAATCATCAGCTGCGATTTATAAATGCGAAATTCTTTGGAAATAATCTGGTTGAAGCAATCAAGATCACAATACTCCCAAATACGCATTTTAAATAAAGATAATATGTTTTAAAATAAGCGTTTTAAAATAAGCGTTGTTGTGTGACGTCAAGTCACGCGCTTTTTCTCTGACATAACAAACACCACGTTTTTATTACCGGCTAGCTTTTGATATCTAACATTTACCTATGTATGTGATAAACCATGTTGTAGTTTGTTGAATTTGTATTGTATCTTAATTTAGCAAATAATTATCTAGTCATCAGATAATATTGAAATAGTACATAATGGAAACAGTGAGGTTTTCACGGTAAGCAAGAAATTATAACAGGTATTGCAATTATTTTAGGAAAGGTAAGTCAAACATTAATTTTATACCGAATTTATGTACCGATGATAAACACAAAGTTGAATCCAAGTTTCAATATTCATATAGGAAAATAATGCTTAGATACTTTCCTAATAATTATAAATTGAATAAAGCACCTAAGTATAACTTTAATGAAATGACATAGTAAGCATGATTTAAAGCATTATGACAAATGTATGATACATTGTATTAGATGCAGAAGAATTATTATTAAATTCATAAAAACGCGCGACTGTGATATACCTATACTTATCCACGATAAAAATCGAAGATGTAGACGTAAATAGTGAAATAGGTAATGGCTTTTTATACTTTCCTGATAGTTCAACCGATAAAAATATAATATAATTTGGTCAATGGACTTTTAGTTAATAATATCTGCAACCTTTAGTGTGTTATTCTTGACAGAGAAGTAGGTACAATTATTTTAAGAATGTACTAGAAGTACAATTTAAATAATGTATGAATAGATTTAAGACCCAGATGTGTATAATGTATGTAAATAATATGCAATAATTTTGTCACTAATGTTTATACTTTTTAATAAACAATATTCCATAAGAAAATCTGTTTTTTTGTTTACTTACAAATATAGAAACAATAAAGCAACTATTTCAATTAGTTACCTATTAAGGCCTAATATGCGTATGTGTATGTGTGTCTGCTATACTCATTACTGTCTTTACCATTAAACACATTTATAGACTGTATTATTAATGTCATACCCCATGAGCAAAATATATTTAGTACAGAAACCTTGCATATTCATTGAGAAGGTGCAAAAACTTTATTTATTTTGTTATACAAATTAATGTCGCCATAGTTATTTTAAACTTTTTCTTCTTCTTTTCCTCTTTCCCTCGTGCCTATCGTACAATTCATTCAATTGTCAGTAGCAAATATTTTGATATTAACAAGTTATTAATGTACGCAACAAGTCACAATTAAGTAAAAGTCAAATAAATCATGTTGTTAGTCAAGTGACCAAGTCATAATTAAGCTTAGGTAAAGCGAGCATGTTATGTTTAAAGTTTTAGATCATATACCTATCTACACATAAACACTCGAAGAATAGAAAATTTAGAAAACAATGCAATTTCGCAACGTAGATACCAACAAATCTTTTTACATTCCCGCCAAAACATTTTATCACTTTTTCGAATGCTTCGCGCTTTAATTAACCATAGACATAAAGAACTATTTCCCATCATTGAATTTCGACAGCTACCCAAGTCAAGTTTTTAGATATTTCATCAAACAGCCACCATATTATTATATTATAATATAGGTCATAGTCTAAACCTAAAAACTAATTTTAATGCGCGCGTAACTTTACAAAATATAAGGTAACCTAGGGTGTCCTGAACACGAATTCGGAATTCCAGCATTAGATTTCAAAATCTTAATCACAAAGCTAGTATTGCTCGAGATTTATGACTTTATAGATGTTCATTTGTCCAATTATTTTATTTATTACATTACTTATCTATACATATAAAACGCTTTGTCCTGAATGACTGACTGATCAACGCACAGCCTAAACCACTGATCGTACAGACCTGAAACTTGGAGGGCGTGTTCTGTGTATGACTTAGGCATCCGATAATAAAGGATTTTCGGAAATTCTACCCCTAAGGGGGTGAAAAACGGGAGCAAAGTTTGTATGGGACTACGTGATTCCTTG
>DWNR01004648.1:0-10707 GCA_018250455.1 Polygonus leo
TTCTACTCATCTGCTGTAATGAGAATTGTGTCATATTTCCTACTCAACATACAGTCCACTCTTATCGAATTTGTACATATGGTTTTGGCCACAAGGTCTTGACCGTACAACTTGTCTGTATGTATTAATACATAATGAACGTGGATTTTAAATAGATTTAGATATTTTAGGAATTCCAATGTTTTCATAGCTAGAAACGGATTCATACTCAGAAGACCATTCCAATAATTTATTATGGAAATTTCTTAAAACGGTGTACATTTACATGTATAATAATTACATGAATGCAGTTTAATACCATTAAATAAATATGAGGTAAATGTACCATTAAGCTACGTAAGTCCCCATAACTATATATGAGTTGATTTATCTTTGTGATCAGAGAAGATAGTTCAAAAGTGTTCTGTTTGAGGTAACGGTCGCCCTTCACTGAGAACCTTTTGCTCTACTGGACCGTGAATTGCAACACTAATGATGAACTTGTTACACTCTTTGATGTCGCACTTTGTCCAAAGAAATAGTGGACAATGGAATTTGGAAAAAGAAAAGCATAAAATTGTAGTATTGTTAATGAGGATCTTTATAATGTGACAAAAAGTAATAAGTTAATAAATAGTTTATAAAGTATCTTCCGTCTAAGGTCTGAAAATAATGTAAGGATAAAATATCGACACAACAGTAAAAATAACACGTTTGAAGTTTACTTTATAGGTGCTATTTTTAGTTACAAAGGAAACTGTAAGAATTCCATTACGTTGCTAACTTACTTTATGTATTGACGACCACGGTGGGTCGGGTCGTCGTCGGGCGTCTGCGAATTGGTAGACTTCAAACAACTTCGAATTTATTAACTGATGTATGGTGATTTTAACTTATTTCATTGGTAAAAATTTGCCAGTGCCAATTTTCAAAAAATATTCTATTACAACGGCCACTGACGAAGGACATGAGCGAGATTACTAAAATTTATTTTTTTATCTCATTTTTTGTGTAGGTTTCTTCATCTTGATTTATTTTATCGTTAAATGCTTCTTCATTTTTAACTTTCCAAAGAATTATACAGTCCATAAAAATGAGAAAAAATTGACTACTGTATGTCTATTCGTCAATGTCTAATTGATATCTTTGATAAGACGGCACCAGAACTCAAACGAAAGGTCTCATCCGGCCTAAGCTGGCACCTTTGTGCGCTGAGGGGATACTGTTCTATCGGACCGCGATGTGTGCAGCTTTAATGATGTTGGTATTCGCAACATTGCTTTGATACTACTTTGTCGGTAAAGTGTCAGGAAACGTACGGATTTTTGGTCAATTAGGTAAAACCTTTTTTCATGTTCCGTCTTTTCTTACTGTTTAGGAAGAGCATATAAAGTACTTCTATTGCTTGACTGCTCTTAAATTTGGTTCATATTTTTTGAGCTTATCAATAAATTAATATGAATTCCATTATATAAATACATATCCCATCTCATATTTGAATCGTATTTGTGTAGATTATTACATTAATGTAATAAATACACACCACACCAAGACCATTTCTAAATTTAAACTTTTCAAAAAAATTATGAGTCAATAAAATGTTAAAAAATATCGAATACTGTATGTCTATTCGTCAATTAGAATCTTTGATGTGACGATGCCAGAACTCAAACGAAAAGTCTCATCCAGCCTAAGCTGGTACTTTTGTGCGCTGTGGGGTTACTGCTGCGAGTATATCGGACTGCGATTTGTGCAGCTTTAATGATGTTGGTATCGCAAAATTGCTTTGATATTATTTTATCGATAAAGTGCCAGGAAACCATCGTGTGATTTTTTATAAATTAGGTATAAATATATGATACGTACTTTTATTACAATAAGCAAAAGGGTCAAGAAATAGTTCTTCTGTTTGATTGGCATCGAGAGTTGCTCATGTTTTGTAAACGAATAACTTCGTAAGCTTTTTAGTTCAAGCATTCTAATGGATCATTATCGTAGTAATTCATTCAGGTTAAATGTTACGTTACATTGTTAAAAACTTTCGTTTGAAGACACATGGTTTTGGTTTTTAAAATGTCTTAGAATTTTTAGGCAATGCCAGCATATCATACTAATATTACGAGATTATTAAGCGTATATAATAAATACACACTACATCAATAAAATATTTTATTGTAAACTTTTCAAAGAATATATCAGTCTATAAAATGTCAAAAAATATCGAATATTGTACGTCTTTTCGTCAATTAGACTCTGTGATGTGACGGCGCCAGAACTCAAACGAAAAGTTTAATCCAGCCTAAGCTACTTCTAAGGTACTTTTGTGCGCTGTGGGGTTATTGCTATATCGGACCGCGATTTGTGCAGCTTTAATGATGTTGGTATTCGCAACATTGCTTTGAGACGACGGAATGATGGATTTGAAAACGATACCCAATCAGGTTTAATACAGGTTCCCGTTTCATCGTACATAACGTTTAAATGAACATGGTAAAATTATTTTGTTTATGGAAATGTCTTAGTGTTTTTATTACGCCCAGTTGGGATTGCGCACTACGATTTTTAAAGGTAATAGTAACTGCGGAATAAACCAGATGATTATATCAATGAGTATAAGCGCGGTTCACTCTCCGAGCAATAAATCATAAGTAGCTTAAAAATACGCAGAACGTATAGATAAATGTAGCAATCTTTTAAAAGTAGGTTAATGCGACGGATTCTGGATGCAAGAACAATTATTATGAACATTTTTAAGAATATATTACTTTCACATAGATATAAATGATTAAACGAAGAAAATAGAAAATCAATTATAAAATTCTCGTATGAAATAAAGATCTTTATTTATCTTTATTTAATTTAGTTCAGAAATTTTCATGTATAAGTATATTAATTAGACGCAAGATAAAACCCAAAATAAAGCTAATTTGCTTAAGTTAATAATTATAGACAGGTGAATAGACTTGTTTTAAATTCTTCTGGTTTTTACTTGCTAGATAATATTATTGACTAAATTATTCAGTAATTTAGTGCGTTTTTCCAAATCATAGCTCATCTGTTGGTTTTTTCTTATTGATAAATCTCAAAGGTTAACATAATTTATATATTCAGATAACATGCATCAAGGAGCTCCTTTTACAACAAAGACGAGAAAGTAGTTTCATAATTAATACACTTCGTGGCAAAACGGAGGTTAGAAGCTTCTTAAATAAAAAAATGTTAATATATGGGTTGGATATTAGTTTAAGAAGCGATTTTAAAAGTAAAATAGTTTTTTTTATAAACCTACAATGTCCTTCATTTTTGGACAAGGGGCGCAGGCTTGGCGCAAAACCGCTTTGCACTACACCATTCAGCGACGCGGCTTTGCAAGCGGCGCATAAATCGAAAGCGGCTTACAAACGTGACTGTTTCAGCTTTTATTCGTGTGGAAATGTTTGCAATCGCAAACCTTATGATTGTGAGCTCCATTTAAATGTAGAACGCTTTATCACGCTCTTATTGGTTTTTGAGTATACGTTACTCAATAAATGTTTTGTGACGTGAAGAACGTGTGATTGAGGATGTCGATTGTTTGTGAAATTATACTCAACTCGGTGTATTTTTGATACCTAATATAAATGTGCCACATTTGTGTGTAACATGAAAACGTAATAAATACTGGCGTAATATTTAAACGTTTTGATGTGGCATGAAATTACACTTTCGTTTTTTGAGGTCATTAAGTATCTAACGCTTAACCAGTTATAACAGCAGTTATCGTTATCTCATAATCACACATATAATATATTATATATTCAAGATTAAATCAGAATCAGACCATGAAGGTCGACATCATATTAGCCATTTAATAATTTAATAATGACAGTTGGAAGTATCCTGACGTGGCTAAGTAGAAACCAGAAACTAATTACATATAATTTATTTTTAAGTGACTTAGGAATCAGTGTTCTAAGTGACTTTAAAAGTAAAATCAGTTATTGAAAACCTATCGGTCTTTCATCTTTTGTCACTAAGGCGCAAGCTCGGCGCGAAATCGCTTTGCACTACACCATTCAGCAGCGCGGCTTTGCAAGCGGCGCATAAATCGAAAGCCGCTTACACACGTGACTGTTTCAGCTTTTATTTGTATGGAAACATTTGCAGTCACCAACCTTATAATTGTGAGCTCTATTTAAATGTATTGTGCTTTACCTCGATGTGATTGTTTTTTTGAGAATATCTCACTCAATAAATGTTGTGAAACTTGTGATTGAGGATTATATTGGACTGTTCGTAAAGTTATATTTACGAATGTTTGAAATAGTATATTTTATGTAAAAACCAATAAATATGCTTGCTTAACATTGAATTGTTCCAACCACCAATCAATTAACAGCAAATTTATTGGTTGCAGTATATTAGTAAGAGTTATGTGTATTTAGTAGCATTTACTAAATACTCGTATAACAATACTCTTATTATAACAATATATTCAAGATTATATAGATTATGATATATAAGAATTAGATCGTCAAGATGACCATCATATTAGCCGTAGAAATAAGATAGCAATTATATATATAGCTATCCTCTGCCTGCGGTTTCTCACGAGGTATTACGTAGTTTTGTCATCTTTTTCGAATTTATAATAGTTGTAGTTTTAAACGTCTAAATATAAGAATCCCTAGGACATTTGTACTATTTTATGATTAACGGTTGATTAGTCAAAAGTTGGTAAAGACGTGACAACGTAAGAAACAATTAAAGTTATGTTTATTTATAATATTAAATCCTAAATCCTATTTTATATTATTTCCTAAAAAAACAAGGAATGTTGTACTTTATACTTGCACGTTAAAACATGTTCTTTGTGATATTTCATACTGTTAAAAATTAAGGCTTATTCAAAGAAAATAAATCGTGATTCAATTAATCAAGACGAAATTAAGACTGTGAAACGGAAAATTTGAACTGTATATAATAGGAGTGTTATGACGACGTTTAAGCCTTTAATAATGTTTTATTGCTAAAGGACCACCCTTTAAGGCGAGCCTCAATTAGCTTCATTTTCAAAGTAAGAAAATTGACAATGTCGCTTTACGATAATTGCTCTTGAAAGTGCTCATTAAATGATGATAAGCCTCAGGCTGCTTCCCTTATAACGGAAAGAATATCTTAAACAGGAAGTTTACTTTATAAGTTTGCTTTTAACAACGTTCTGCTTTAATTGGCAAATGAAAAGTTGAAATTGAGACGGAAGCAAAGATCTATAATTAATACGTAATTTTATATTTATTGAGTTTACTTTGTTTAGGTTTATTTGTTATTATTATTTTATTTGTTTATTTGTTATAATTTATTTGTTAAGTGTAATAAACATTCTTTATTTTGAATGCTATGCTTAGATTATTGGTGAATACTCTAAATAGTTGTGTATATGTTTTTATTGTGTAGAAGTGGCAAAGGGAAATTAAGTCAACATAGTAAGTGGATACTACCACAAGGACATCTGCAATTAATACTATTTGAGTTTGAGTATATTGATTTCCACCACGAATGCTTTGCCATCACAGATAACTGTGACGGTCCCCTTATATAAGTGTGATCAGCAAATAGACCTTTTAAACTGAAACGCGAATTCCTTTTAAACAACGCCTGCTTTGTGATGGAAATTTTCATGGTGGTTCCGCTCCGGGCGAAGCATATACCATATACCTATTCGCTTGCGTATATTTTATGTATTTCCTTGTTGGGATTTTTATATGTCAAATGTAATAAAATTAAGCAATCAACTGTTATAAGATTTGTTAAATAAAATGCTTATTACCATTAAATTGTATGATGATATTTTAGGTTGTTTTCACCTTTTGATGTTTATTGAGCCATTTAATCGAAGGGTTGAGTACCTATAATGGGGTTGTATTGACGTCAGCTAAGCAACGGCTCAATGCTCGGGTTGTTGTAGTGTGACAGCCTGATTTAGTGCCGGCGCCTCGTGACCCGGGGTCATTCGGGGTGAAGCCCAAGCTTGAGTTATAGCGTATATTGCCATAACACAATATTTGACTATAAATGCACATCCTTTGTATTACTAATGACATTTATTTGAATTGGTTAGTTGTAGCATTGTTGCATATTTTAACGTGACTAATTACATTAAATTCCTACCAACTTGCATAGAAAATTAGGAAAGTGTCAGTCTTATGATTCGTAATTATAGTAATTACTGTCATTTATAATTGTATTAGGGTATTTTAGGTATTCCTAACCTTTTGATATTCATTTAGTCAATTAATCAAAGGGTAAATTAGCTATTACAGGGTTGTATTGACGTCAGCTAAGCGACGGCTCAATGCTCTGTGGTTGTAGTGTGACTGCGTGATATAGTGCCGGCGCCTCGTCACCCGGGGTCAGTCGGGGCGAGGTTGAAGGTTGAGTTATGGCGTATGTCTCCATAACAAAATATTTGACAGAACATTTCCGCATACTTATATCACTGATAATAATATATACATATGAGAAGTGTTTCATTTTTGCACTTTTGAAGTTTTGAGGTTCATGAATACTTAACTAAACTCATATTTTAGATATTTGATGGACTGAAGAGTGAATTCCTAACAAAAGCATAGAAAATAGGTAAGGCGAAAGTGCTTTTGATTCGTTACTTAAGGAATTTATTGCCATTAAAACTATATCACGATATCAAAGGTTGTTTTTACCTTTTGATGATTATAGAGTCCTTCAATCAGAGGATTGATTACCTTTTAATGGTTTGTATGAAGTTTGCTAAGCTACGGCTCAATGGTTGGGTTGTTGTAGTGTGACAGCCTGATTAAGTGCCGGCGCCTCGTGACCCGGGGTTAGTCGGGGTGAGGCTAAAGCTTGAGTTATAGCATTTGTCGCCATTTGACTGAAAACCTCAGTATACTTTTAGGTACCTATAGCGATAGATACCAATAAGAAGTATTTTGTTCACTTTTGAAGAATTTATTTTTAATTTAATAATTAAAATTTAATAATTAAAAATAAATTCTAAATTCGTGATTAAGATATTTGTCGGACCGAAGAATGAATTCCCATAATCATCTGTACAGTAAATAGGAAAAGTGAAAGTGCTAACGATTCATTAATTAAAGTTTTTATTGACATTTAAAGTCCATAATGATCTATTAGGTTGTTTTTACCTTTTGATATTCATTGAGCCACTTAATCGAAGGGTTGATTAACTATTACAAGGTTGTATTGACGTCAGCTAAGCGACGGCTCAATGCTCGGGTTGTTGTAGGGTGACAGCGTGATTTAGTGCCGGCGTCTCGTGACCCGGGCTCAGCCAGGGTGAGGCTGGAACTTGAGTTATGTCATATGTGCTATAACACAATATTTGACTGAATATCTCCTTTGCAGTTACTGAAATTGAACAATAGATGCCAATTAGAAATTCTTTGCCATCGCACTTTTGAAGTTTTTATCTTTATTAGGGTTCCGTACCGAGGGGGTGCCCAACGGGTCTATGTTCGATACAAGTAGGTCTTGAAACCTATCTAAGGTTGCCACATCCATATTGTAAACAAAAACATAAACAACAAAACACAGCTGCAATCCAAATCGAAATCACATATTTCAGAAAAATATTCAAATATTTATTATACTTTATTTGCACGTAGCTTACAGGAACGTTTGTTTATATGAACGTAATGAATGGCCCCCATTAATTATATGTTGGTACATGCGTACGTAAGCTGGAACGCTCGTACGAAACAAAAGGCTGCATTTACGAGCGTAGACCTAGTAACACATAGATACGTCGCACACATTTTTGAATTATGACATATTATGTAATGTAATGCAGGTGTAATGTAATAATACGTCTAAATTATAGTCTAACAATGACATCCTTACATACTAAATCTTAATGTTTTAGTCGGGTTTAGTATATATACATAAATTATTATCTTTCTAATTGGACTCACATGTGTCAAAATGTACAACTCATCATGAAACTATTAAAGGTAAGGTAATGAACCTAATTGATCATCTCTCTATTATGACATGTTTTATTGTAACATTCGAAATAATTATATTATAACACGGTGCCATCGAAATTAAAGGTTGATTTTAGCATAACAGGCTTCAATGGATCAGGGAAGTGCAGGAAGTCCTATTTGTTAAATTATTATTGGGATAACAATAAAAAAAAATGATTATTTGGTTGGGATAAATGTTTAAATGTTGAAAATAGCGAATTAAAAAATACTTGTTTTGTGAGTAACTTACTTGTCTAAGAAGTAATAAATTAAAATAAAATACTCAAGGAAATTAAAGTCTAATAATTCGCATTTGGCCATCGCACTTTACCTTAAGTTCTTCTCATTGTGAGAATATATCCTGATATATTATTGTGCATAATAATGGGTTGTGACGATAATGATGACGATAAGTTGCTCATTATCTGTCCGTTGTCAACATTAATGCCATTTCTAAATCAAACATACTCTGTCTTACGAGTACAGCCAGACAAACGTAGTGCGTTGGCGTATGTGCATATAATTTCCTCTCGTCTTATTTGACAACATCTCTGTGGTTCAGATTGACGGCGTATTATGATAAATATAACTATCGTGTGTTCAAAATAAAAGGGCTACATGTTTGTTTAGGGCCCGAGTAAATACAGGCGTTGTTGTGACAATGTCATGAACTCAATACTGCTTTACACAAAGGAAACAAATTATATCTTCTGATGTGCATACATCAACAACACAGAAGTATGGTAGAACTTTTTTGGACGGAAGCAATAATTGTGTTTTCAAGCAGTCATGGTTTTCAACTACATATTTACACACGAGGATAAAATCTGGGTCCTCTGGATCAACAGTGCTCGATTATGAACATTCATGGCCGGTGTAAACCATGATTAACATTATGAACATTACCATTTTCCATCAGATTTATACAATTATAAATCCTTGTAGGTAGCAACCTATATATTTAAAAAAATATTTTTGTAAAAATTCTGGTTATGACAGCTCTAAAGGAAGATTTAAACTATAGTCTGATTGAGTACGGTATTGGTAAACTTCTTACTTTTTCAGACTTTGTTTATACCTAGATTTACAAAGGTTTTCTTTCAATGTTGTCCTATACTTATCATTTATTAAAGCAACTAATAATTATTTCATATATGTATAAAAGGACTCCAAGATCTTCAGTACCAGAAGTAACAATACATATAATTAGCCTATCACTGCTAGTTCCTTTGGAAGTGATTTATTATCATTTATAGCAGAATATTGTTTTACCATTAGTGTACTGTTACAGAAGATAAAGTTAGCGTTTTACTTACCGCATCTGTCTACGAACTGCATTTACAAGTTAAACATTTGTTATTTGCGATTCGAATACCTGCGTAAGGTACGATCGATAACGTATCACGATCGCCACTTTAGGCTAATAAACCGATACGCACATAAATTAGCTTTAACGATAATAGTGACGTACTACGAGGTATAATAGGAGGTAAAATGTTGTATTAATTGAATGATTAAAATGCAACATTACCGTATTTTACCAGGTGGTAGAACTCATTTAGTTCGTCCGGGGAGGTACCACCGCCACCCTTATAATCCGCCGTGAAGCAATTCTTGTGTTTCAGTTTGGAGAGACGTGGTTGCCGGCTATTCTTATATACAAGGCGAACATCTTAGTCCTTAGAGGTAGCAACGCATCTGTGATCAAATTCAGGTACGATTAAATCGTACTTGGGGATGATTATTGAAGTTCATGAGCGGTAGTGACCACTTATCATCAGGTGGACTGCATGCTCGTTTGTTACCTTCATTCAATAAAAAAAGTATATTAGTACAAGCTTGAAATAGGTCTTACCTACTTATTTTTCGTAAGAACGTCTAATAAGACGTAGTATGGAACAGATTCGAAAACCGTCTTGCCATCGATAAGCTGTAAAGAATACGAAGATTTTATAATGTTCGCAAATCGGACCATAATTACACCTTTAAGATTTTAACATGTGTTAAATTTAAAATGGTTTTGGGTGTGATATTAGTGGCTCCAACAGGACTTATATAATTAATTTTCCGAAGTCGAATTGGACTTTGTGTCAAGTAATATCGAAAATTGGCCACATGCGAAACAGAATAGCCATTAGTCTACTATAACGAACACGAAGTGAAGATAACGTTTGCAATTCGCATTTTACCCAACGCGTATCTGCGTAGGAACTGCAATTACACCTTAAAGATTTGTTACTTGTGATTCGAATACCGCGTAAGGTACGATCGATAACGTATCGCGATCGCCACTTTAGGCTAATAAACCGATACGCACATAAATTACCTTTAACGATAATAGTGACGTAACACGAGGTAAAATGTTGTATTAAGTGAGTAAATAATACGCAACGTGTTACCGTAAATAATTATCTTAATAATACACACACACACACAAATCACCATCTGCACGTCAAATCCCTAACGGGGTAAGCAGAGAGTATCGAGTGCCAAATGGCACGGTTCTGACATACTTACCTTTGCCTTATCTTAATAATCAAACTTCAAATACTTTACTTACCAAATACCTTTATCTATTTAATTTTGTAACGTCGAATAGGACATGTTATTGAATAGAATAGAAAACCGTCTTACCATAGATAAGGTCGACGGTTGCCGGGCTATTTGTGTTAAGCGACACTATGGCCGATATTGAGTTATGTATATATTCGGAATCAGCGGA